>SJYC01058187.1:0-23288 GCA_006408675.1 Madoqua kirkii | reverse complement strand
TTTTTTTTTTTTAATTTACTTATGGGACTTCCTCGGGGAAGGCAATGGCACTCCACCTCAGTACTCTTGCCTGGAAAATCCAATGGACAGAGGAGCCTGGTGGGCTACAGTCCATGGGGTCGCTAAGAGTCGGACACAACTGAGTGACTTCAAGTTCACTTTTCACTTTCATGCATTGGAGAAGGAAATGGCAACCCACTCCAGTATTCTTGCCTGGAGAATCCCAGGGATAGGGGAGCCTGGTGGGCTGCCATCTATGGGGTCGCACAGAGTCGGACACGACTGAAGCGACTTAGCAGCAGCAGCAGCAGCATGGGACTTCCGTGCTGGTCCAGTGGTTGGGATGCTGAACTCCTAAAGCAGGGCACCCAGGCGTGATCCCTGGTCAGGGAACTAGATACCACATGCCACAACTAAGAATTCACATGCTGCTGCTAAAGATCCTGCATGCAGCAAAAATGTGGTACTGCCAAAAAAATTTTTTTTAACTTAATTATTCTTTGGCCATGCCATCTCATTATTTAATTATTATTTGGCCATTTCACAGCTTGCAGGATCTTTTTCCCCTGACCAGGAATTGAAACTGGGCCCCCAGCAGTGAAATACAGAGTCATAATCACTGGACTGTCAGGGAATTCTCTATATGGGCTGCTGCTGTTGGTAAGTCACTTCAGTCATGTCCAACTCTTTGCAACCCCATGGACTGTAGCCTGCCAGGATCCTCTGTCCATGGGGATTCTCCAGGCAAGAATACTGGTGTGGGTTGCCATGCTCTCCCCAAGGATCTTCCGAACCAGAGATAGAACCTGCATCTCTTCTGTCTCCTGCATTGGCAGGCAGGTTCTTTACCATCAGCGCCAGCTGGGAAGCTCCTCTATTTGGGCCATTTTGTTCAAGCTAAATTTGAACATTTTGGGGGGAACAAGTGCCCTCTAGTCTGCCAAAAGCTATACCATTCCCTAAGGTTTTGCTTCTGCTTCAAGTATTTGGATGGGTGGTCTGGCTCTTGAGGATCCGTGCTCGGGGAGTAAGTGATTTCCCTTCACTGAAAATACCCCTGGATCCTGACTGCTAATCTACATAGTCCCCCAGCAGGCTTGAGATCCCAGAATGGGGACCATATTGTTCCTGCAAGCTAATCCATGCGGTTTCTGTGTGACAGGACCATGCCTGAGGGCACCTTAATTACCGGCTACCTCTTAGAAGGAGGAGTTGTTCCTATCAGCTTTTTCATACTTTGCTTAACTTTTGTGCAAACTATGACTCAGGCAATATAGAAACTTATCACAGGTCTTTTGTTCTCTGCTTACTTATTTCTTTTAATCTTTCTTTGATCTTTAGAGGGCAATAGACAGAAGAACTAGCTCTATCCAGAAAGGAAATCAAAATCACCTTTTAAAACATACAGTAATATCCTCGCCTACTGGCACCTCAGGTTAAAAAAAGAGAGAAAGGAAATTTGATCTGAATATTAGAGAAAAAATATACTTTAAACTCTGTCTGCCTAAAAAAATTCACATCTGTTTGATGCTGTGGTTACCACTACGATTAATGAAAACCTGTTTTTGAAAAAGTGAGCTCCTATGTTAAAATCTTATTTGTTTTTCTTTTACTCTGGTAACAGAACATACACCAGCTTTGTTGCTGAAATTTTTCCTGGATTCAAAATGAAGCAGAAGAATATAGTTTTATATAAGGCATTCATCGCAACAAGAGGAAAGAAAATAGCAAGTAGTAATAAAGTGGAAGGAAAATAATAGACTCTCAGGGCGGGAGTCAAGGAGCTTAAACAACTCGTTTAACTTTATTTTGGATTACTGTGTCACTTCTAAAATATTGCCAAACTTAGAGTCTGTAAATTCACTCAAGATTGCACGTACCATTCACTCAAGATTGAACATGCCTTTTTAAAAATAATAACTGAAATCGAGCAGTGCCTATGGGGCTCCTGAGCACAGAAGGCTTTATATGTTCCCTGCTTTTTATAGGAAATAGACTCCAGTATCCATGACCTTCCCTGAGTTCCAAAGGGCAGATTCGAATAGTTGCTAATAAGGTAAGGGAGAGGATGCAGAGACAAGAGAGGAGGAGTCAAGAAACAGTAGTGCAGCCTTGGGACACTGGTTCAGACTTATGAGATATACATAACAGTATCTTTGATCTCTTCTACAGAACTGAAAAGGCAGAGGAGCCAGAGATCAAACTGCCAACATCTGTTGGATCATAGAAAAAGCAAGAGAATTTCAGAAAAACAACTACTTCTGCTTCATTGACTACGTTAAAGCCTTTGACTATGTGATCACAACAAACCCCAGAAAAAAGATTGAAATACCAGACCAACTTACCTGCCTCCTACAAAACCTGTGTGCAGGTCAAGAAGCAAGTTAGAACTGGACATGGAACAACCGACTGGTTCCAAATTGGGAAAGGAGAATGTCAAGACCATATATTGTCACCTTGCCTATTTAACTTATATGCAGAGTACGTCATGTGAAATGCCTGGCTGGCTGAAGCATAAGCTGGAATCAAGATTGCTGGGAGAAATATCAATAACCTCAGATATGCAGGTGATACCACCCTTATGGCAGAAAGCAAAGAGGAACTAAAGAGTCTCTTGATGAAGGCAAAGAGGAGAGTGAACAAGCGGGCTTAAAACTCAACATTTAAAAACTAAAGATCATGGCATCCGGTCCCATCACTTTATGGCAAATAGATGGGGAAACAGTGAAAGACTTTATTTTCTTGGGCTCCAAAATCACTGTAGTTGGTGACTGCAGCCATGAAATTAAAAGACACTTTCTCCTTGGAAGAAAAGTTATGACAAACCTAGACAGCATATTAAAAAGTAGAGGCATCACTTTGCCAACAAAGGTCTGTCTAGTCAACACTATGGTTTTTCCAGTGGTCATGTATGGATGTGAGAGTTGGACTGTGAAGAAGGCTGAGTGCTGAAGAATTGATGCTTTTGAACTGTGGTGTTGAAGAAGACTCTTGAGAATCCCTTGGACTGCAAGATCAAACCAGTCAATCCTAAAGCTGATGCTGGGAAAAACTGAAGGCAGGAGGAGAAGGGGATGACAGAGGATGAGATGGTTGGGTGGCATCACCGACTCTATGGAAATGAGTTTGAGCAAGCTCCAGTAGTTGGTGAAGGATAGAGAAGCCTGGCAGCTGCAGTCCATGGAGTTACAAAGAGTCAGACACCACTGAGCGACTGAACAGCAACAGAACTAAAGGCGATCAAACCCGTCATTCTTAAAGAAAATCAACCTTGAATTTTCACTGGAAGAACTGATGCTGAAGCTGAAGCTCCAATACTTTGGCCACCTGATTTGAAGAGCCAACTCATTAGAAAAGACCCTTATGCTGGGAAAGATTGAAGGCAGGAGGAGAAGGGGATGACAGAGGATGAGATGATTGGATGGCATCATCAACTCAATGGGCGTGAGTTTGAACAAGCTTCTGGACATGGTGAAAGACAGGGAAATCTGGCATGCTGCAGTCCATGGAGTTGCAAAGAGTCAGACATGACTAAGCAACTGAATGATGATAACAATAGAACTAAAACCCCCCAACAAATGGAAGACGTTAACTCCTTGATTAATCATTCTTCATTCCAGAGACAATCACAGTTTGACAATCTTGAGAACCAAAGAAGCTCACCAGGAGACCACTTGAGGCCAGATTAGATTGCAGGCCCTGCACACACATCCTGATCCTTATCAGCAACTCCACCCTTGAATCACTGCTATAAAACTCTTCACTAAATTCCCCCAATCCTGCCCCAGGTTGGGACACACAGTTTTTGAGGGCATGAGCTTGCTGTGTCCCCGTTTGCCTGGCAAAGCAATAAAGCTATTCTTTCTAACTTCATCCAAACCTGTTTCCAAGATTCAATTCAGCATCTATGTACAGAGACTGAATTTTCATCATCAAAACTAAGAGTTAAGAGCTTCCACTGAAAGAAAAGCTCCCCTTCTTTTGACCTTAACTCTCTAAATCTGAGCATAATAATCTGAGAGGCAGGATAGTACATGGGCTTTGATAGCTGAAGAATCTGAATTTGAAGACTGCTTGGGAGCTGGGAGATAGTTCTCTACGAGTCTCTCACATTTCTGCACTGGTTACAGCTTTTGTATCAGATAATCTTTGCAAGGATGTTTGTATAGTGAATAGTCTGAGAATATACAGTGTCTCCCCCTGGGGCAGGAGGCAGATTGTTTACTATCCAAAATAATAAAAATAATGTCACTTTGGGGCAAAATGTTGGGCAAGCTTACTAAGAGCTTCTTTCTAAGAGTGGGATGGTCCTAACCTTGGGGTTCCTCACCTCTGAGTCGTTACATCTGGGCTGCTTCTCAGTCCCTTCATCAGACTTGGGGGCCAGGGGGTACTACTGTGACCAACTCCTGGTTTGCCCAGGGCTATCAATGCTAAAACTAAAACAGTCCTGTGCAAACTGGGATGGTTGGTCACTCCAATAAAGTAGGAAACTGATGTGTACAAGAAACTCCTGCTCTCTGCTATGCCAGGAAAATAAAGTTTTCTGAAGTCTTTGACCCTGGAGTTTTGTGTCTTCTACCACCATGCATGAAAATGGTGCAGGCTAAGTTCCTAGCTGGCAAGTAGAATAAAATCTCAAACCCTTCCTAGTGACAGTGAGATGCTTGGCAAGTACTTCATGACACCTCAGTTTTCTTTTCTGTAAAATGGGGTTGCTAATATCTGCCTCCAAGCCTTAAAAGGATGAAGGAAATTATGTAGGTAAAGCCTAAAAAGCACACCATCTAGAACGTAATAGAAAAACTGGGGTCCTCAAGAGAGTGTGACAGTGCCACTTTGTTGTTGTAATTCCCATTAGATAGAAAGATTCTAGTGCAATCATCGCACTGGTCAGGTTTTGTGTGTAGGGTTTGTGTGTGTATATCTTCCTCTCAGTGTCTTCACACAATGGAACACAGCAGATTAAAAAATGTTCAGTTAAGTATTTCTGATCATTTTTATCACCAAGATTAGATAGATTAGTGGTTGAGTCTAACTACTGATTAAAATGTTCCCCAACTGGATGATTCTGTGACCTTATATAGTTATTACATATTTTTGTAAAGCTATTTTTTTTGTTTTTTTTTGGCCTCACAGTTTGGCTTGTGGAATCTCAGTTCCTCAGTTAGGGATTGAACCTGGACCAGGGCAGTAAAAGCCTGGAGTCCTAACCACTAGGCAACCAGGGAACTCCCTGCAAAGCTATTTTTAACCTGGTGAAACAATATCAAATGATATTTAACAAATGACCTTTGACCTCCTCCCTTAAAGATCTCCAGGATATAATAAAATTAAGTTCCAGGTAATGCTCTTCAGTGATTATTTGCTTGGTGTCATATGGCAGCATTCCACTGTGTCATATAATATAGAGTAAATGCCACATCCACATGCATTGATCTCAGCTGCTACAGCAAAAATAAAGCTGAAAAATAGCATTGCCATCATTATTTGTATTTCCAAAGATTTTATAGATAATTTTGCTGTCAATATGTGATATATTTATGGTCTTTTCTTCTAAAAGATGGAGACAGTTTTTATCAGAAGAAAAAAGATGCCCAATTTTTCTTCGAATTGAAAGATTCAGAAAAACACACATCTGGGCAGTCTTCTGCTTGTATGGAGACACGGATAATATTCATATTTTGTGGCAGAAGAACATAACATCCCTTTTATGGGTTAGGGGAGAACGTATTGAACTGAATGTGGTTATGAGGTGATTTGAAACTGTCTAGGAAAATGGAGCCATTTGGGACACTATGATGATACCTCACTTAGCTAGTTCATTTATGTGTGGGTAAGACAAGAATGACAAACAGGAAGGAAAACCCAGCGCTGCTGCCTGTACTCAGATGTGATCAAGAGTGGGTAGAGTTCATGCATTATTCTCTTTTTGCTCTGAAACGCTAACTTGCCTTTTACTTGCAGGCTCAATTCAGTTCTGGATGTTTCACAAATGGAACATGAGACTCAGTTAATTCCCTCCCAGGGCCATCACAGGTTATTTTTTCTGAACTGGCAACTGCTTCGGTATTTCTGTTGGATCAAACACGCCATTTATGACTTGATGTTTATCTGCAGGAAATATCAATAGAAAACATTCAGCAATGCAGCCTAAAGGAACCAATTACCGTCTCAATGTGGTGCGATCATGCAGACCTGGGGTATCCCTCTCTGGCCAGAGCTGAAATTCCTCCAATGGCAAGTATTCCCTTGGTTTCTGTAGACAGTAAGGAAAACAGACCTGCCAATAATGATAATACACATTTTAATTTTGTATCTTGTTTATTTTTATGGAAGTAAAAGCAACATATCATAAAGGCATTGTTATTTTTGAACTCTTTTTTCCTTTTTTTTTTTTTTTTTTTTTTTTCAGCCCAATTGCTTTGACTGTGGTCAGGAACCTCTCTTTTCCTTTCCAAATGGCTCAAGTTTCCTGGCTCCAAATATGCTTTTCTGAACCCCCAAGCTCTGCCTGAGGCCTTGTCCTCTCTATTCTGTAGGCCTGAGATCTGGCACTTTTGTCTTACTCCTGTCGTATAGGGGAGATGTCTGCTGACGTCCTCCCCACAGGCCTAGAGTGGCAGCTCCAAGACTCAGACCAGGATTTTGTCCACCCTACGTGTTCCCGCAGAGCTCGGCTCCACTCTCCCATGTAGGCTGGCAGTCCTACAGCCCTTCCCAAAGCTCACTTTTGGTCTCAGCTACATGGTTTCCACAGCCCTGGAGACAATTTGGGGTTGTTGAATCACAGGCCTCACTTGGAGACTTCTTTCTGTTGCACCCTACTGCTGGTCCCTGCCTGAGTTCAGAGGGCTGTTGTAGCGAAGTGCCACAAACCTGGTGGCGTAAACAACAGAGATTTATCAGCTCATGATTCTGGTGGTCAGAAGTAGGACATTAAGCTTTCAGTAGAACTAGGCTCTGTCTCCCTGATGATAAGAGGGAGTGATCGGCTCCAGGTCGCTCTCCTGGCTGCTGGTGCCTAGGACGTTCTTGGCTTGTCGGTGACCTTCTTTTCCCCGTGTCTTTACAGGCAGTTCCATCTGTGTGTCTCTCTCTGCATCCAAATTTCTCCTTTTAATAAGGAGGTGGCTCAGTGGTAAAGAGTCTGCCTGCCAATGCAGGAGACCCAAGAGATGTGGGTTTGATCTCTGCATTGGAAAAGATCCCCTGCAGAAGGAAATGACAGCCCAGCCCAGTATTCCTGTCTGGAAAATTCCATGGACTGAGGAGCCACAGTCCATGGGGTCACAGAGTTGGATGTGACTGAGCACATACACAATGGATAACAGCCCACCCAACTGATCTCATGTTAACTTGATTTTTGGTAGAGACCCTGTTTTCAAATAAGACCATATTCACAGGTACTTTGGGCTGGACTGTCTACATATTTTTGTGGGAACATAATTAGACCCATTACAGCCCCAGCCTTTATACCTCTACACTCTGCTTTTAGTGCAGGACAAGAAGAGCCCATCAAGAAAATGACCTGAGGCTCAGGTCTCTGGATGACCCTCACCAAGTCCAACCAGGATGCTCACCATGCCATACACCCTGGGGTATACCTTCTTTTGTCTTAAAGCACAAACTTGTTTCCCTTTCAGCCTCCCAAAAGGGGCTGCCTTTTTCTAACTTGTACAAGTTGCTCTACAAGCTCTCCAAAGTACCATGAGGTCAACTTCTGATTTATTCACAGACATTTGCTATACTGAACATAGATTTTTCTTTTCCCAATTCAGTTCTTCTGTACTTATATCCATGCATATACTACATTATCTGTTTTATTTATTTATGTTTTTAAAAAGGACTTCTTCTAGCAGAAACAGCACCACTGTCGTAGTTTATTTTCTGTAAAATTTCAAGGTTCAGAGAAAGGATGCATAGTAAGTTTATGCTGTTTCTCAGATGAATTAGTGCCGGGAGCCAGTGTGAGGAATCCCGCTTGTGACAGGGTCACGTGGAAGGAAGTCTGGCATACGCAGGGTGTGATCAAACTTCAGGGGTTCCCCACAGCATTTCCTGACCATCCACCCCTCGTCCCCAAAATAAGAATCTGTCAGCCTCTGTACTCTGCTTTTCCACTCTTCTGATATTCTCTGGGAAAAAGTCATCTCAAGGCTTTAGTCTGCATTTGAAAGGGTGTTTCAATCCAAAAACCCCTCTGATGGCTTTCTAGCCTGCCTGCAGGACGTTTGAGGCCTCCTGACCGTGGGAGGCACAGGAAGCTTAAAACATCCTAGGAATGTAGGGCCTCTGAGGAGTCAAAATCATTAGAATAGGACTGATTAAAGGTTTCAGTTGCTGAGCCAATCCTTGCTGCCAAATTTTCATATCCTTCATTTTTAGATATAGTTGGCATATAGAAAAATAGGTAGTAGACCTGGTATTAGCAACATTAGATCTTTGAGTTAAGTACCTTCTTTGTTATAATCCACTGCGCCTTTTTTCTATAGAGATTTAACTAGTGCTTTAAGGAGATGCAGATTAAAGAAAAACACTTCAGGGGAAACGAGATTAATATTCATTAAGAACAAGCCAAAAAAGTGTTAGCAAGCCTCCTGGTCAGAAGATAATGTAAATCACCTGAGACCTTTTATATACAAGAAGATATACAGAAAGGGTCAGGACTGCTGCCCCTGCATAACTCTGCATATTCCATTATGTACAACTTGGGGTATAAAAGCTGATTTTGAAAATAGTTTTTGGAGTCTTGCATCAGTGCTGGCTTCTCCGTGTTGTTCTTTTCTCCCCTTTTTTGGCTGAATTCGCTTGGAACATCAAGGCTCATCATGTCTACTTACTTGTCCCGGCTTCTGAGATCCATAAGAAAGAGAGCCCAAGGTGGGCCACTCTCCCATATTCAAACGGGCGCTGGTGGCCCAACATAGAGTTCCTTTATTGGCTTTCCATGTAATCAAGTTATTCAGCCTCTTTTCTCTGCCTAAATTTCCTACTATACTATTTCTTCCTGATCTAATCTTATATTAATAAATAAATAAGTCTTTCCTCGCCAACTCCATCCCTGCTTCGAATTCCCTGGACCCACCGGGGCTGGACTCCAGCAAATTAGGATCCAGATAGGTGACTTAGCCAGGCTTCCTGCATTCCTTTTCTTACTGGTTTCACAAGAGTCTCAGAGGCTCGCATATGAAAATCTGGAAGGAACAATAATTGCCCTATTTTCTCACAGCATCCAACTGTGAGATGAAGACTGAGATCTAGTCTTGCTTATTATTTGAGAAATTTCAAACATAATTCACCAGTGGTTTGTAATTAAAACAGAAAATTCCATCTACCATAATAGGCATGTCCTTTCCCAAGAGCATGACAGTGCTGAACACATTTGAATCACCTTCAAATCTCGTCATTGTCCATTAAATTCATGGGATAACAGTAGCCCAGGCTCAGCTCTCTAATTCTAGAGTTTGGCAAGCAGGGACAGTATTTTGGTTGCTCACTGGGAATGGGAATGCCAGCTTTGGGGAGACCAGCATAAACAGCATCTGCCTCTGCGTTTAATGCTGACTCTGTGCTCTCTCTTCCCATAGATTCATCTGCCTGGACATCTTTGCCAAACCATTAGGATAAATCTGAATGGGACTGGAGAGTGTTTCCTATCCATGACCTCTCCAGAGAGCTCAAAGGCACAGGACTCAGAGATAACCACCTGATGATTTAGCAGGGCCAGTGGCTAACGCATAAATCCCAGGCTGTGCATTGTCCTCAGGAGCTGGACAGAGTCTAAAATAATTGCTCAAGATGAGCCATAAAAAAGCCACGGTGTATCAGAGTCTACTGTGGGGACAGATTTAGTGATAGATAAATTTTTTGTCAGTATGTACTGTTTTTCAAAATAAAGTCTGAATATATCCCTCTAATATTTCTAGATTAAACAGAAGATTTTTATATTACCTATTTCTACTTTATCTGTAGTGATGGTTTAGAGCCTGTTTCATGCTTATTAACTTACTTGTTCTTACAAATATTGGGATAGAATAATCCCATGTGTTAAAATCAGAGACCCAGGAGCTCCAGTGCAGATGAGAGTCCACAAAAGCAAAGCAAAATTGAATATCCAAGAAGTGTATGCAAATGACCAACCCAGGGCTCCACCGTGTGACTGTCTTGCCGCCCAAAGCAGGGCCGTGGGAAGCCCTCTCAGGGTAGTACCTGCCTTGCACTGTTGCCAGCTGCTGCCCAAGGGTCCCATGGCAGCTTCCACCATCAGACCACTTCTGCACTGTGATTTCGGATCTTGCCCAGGTGCCTAGCTTCAAGCATGGTTCTCCAGCCTTCCTGGCAATGTTGGATGAGCCACTCCCAATCCTAATAAATTCATTTTCTGCCTAAACCAGGCAGTTAGTTTCTGCACTCGTCGTTAAGAGCCCTAACTGATTTGGGCACTCTGGTGGGGAAGCCAGAACTTGATCCAGGCAGTTGGACCCCAGAACCCCATACCCTTAAGCTCCACAGGCACCACTTCTACTGCAGATAGCCACTGTGCTGGGCTCCAGACTGTGGGTGCCCATATGGATTATTGTCCAAAATAGGACATTTTTGAGAATGAAAAGGGCTAATATTTATAATCATGCTAGGACTGTCCTCAGCAAATGAAATGGGCATATGCCCTACGAATGAATTACACCTTTTCCTTATGCTTTAGAAGTGAATCCATCTGCTGGAAATTATATGTGTGGTGTAAGGCCCAGAGCTGGGCTTCCCCGGTGGCTCAGTGGTAAAGAATCCACCTGCCGATGCAGGAGATGCAGGTACAATCCCTGGGTTGGGAATATCCCTTGGAAAAGGAAATGGCAGCCCACTCCAGTATTCTTGCCTGGAAAATCCCATGGACAGAGGAGCCTGGGGGCTACAGTCCACGGAGTCTCAAAGAGTCAGACAGGACTTAGCAACTGAACACACACCCATCCCAGGCCCAGAGCTAAGGGTCAACTCATTAGATTCTGTTTTGAATTTCTCAGGATAAAGTTAGTGTTTTTCCTTCTGCTATATGTACATGTAGTTTCTTTAGAAATATTCTTTAGCAAATATTAAAACCTAAGAGGAACTACGTTTCTAGAAGGATAATGCATGCCTGACTTTAAGTGCATATGCAGAACTGCTGTAGCTCATGCTCACAATGAAAATTAATAAAAAGTG
This sequence comes from Madoqua kirkii, assembly GCA_006408675.1. Taxonomy (NCBI): domain Eukaryota; kingdom Metazoa; phylum Chordata; class Mammalia; order Artiodactyla; family Bovidae; genus Madoqua; species Madoqua kirkii. The sequence goes on along the minus strand of SJYC01058187.1, from coordinate 12,089 downwards.
AAAAAAAAAGAAAAATAAATAAAGCAAAAGAGAAAGAGCTGCATAGTTTTCAGTGAACTCATGAAATTAACAAACTATGAAGTGAAATGTTAATTGAGGATTAGTGGTTAGATCAGTGGTTCCATGGAAATCCATAAGGCAGAAACAAATAGAGACATTTTATTCTCTCATCTGCAGGTAGATTTTCCCTTGAGAAGGGTATTATATTTGTTTGGAAGAAATACTTGTGATAAGCTTGAGAGAAAGGTGAGGTCTCAGGGGGCAGAGTCAGATAACAAGAGGAAATGGGTAAATTTTCTTCCAAAGAGGGTTTCTGTCAATTCACAGGTATTTGTTTAAGCACCTTGGAGAGTTTGAATCTGCAGAGACAGGCTATGAAAAGTGGACTCAAATGCTCTTTACAGAAAAAGGAATAGGAAGTATGGAGGGAGAAATTAAGGCAGGAGAAGCCAGAGGGGTGGGAGGGGGGAGACCTTGGAGAGAAAACTACTTCGGTGACAACGCTCCTGAAGGTGGAAATATGTAATGTGCTGCTTGATTTGATCTCCCTTTGTTACCCACAGAGATTCAGTAAAGACCAGAAAAGAAAGTAAAAGCACTTGCAATAATGAGGTTCCTGTGATAATAGTGAAGGGTCTGCATTCTGCTTCCAAGTTGACCAGGATCAAGGTGTAGTTAAAACACCTGGATGAGGGATGGCTGACCAGTGGAGGTTCTTTTCTAATAAAAATGTGCATATTGCACATCCTAGCAGAGAGGCAGGAGAGGTGAGGGGAGAGGAGACTACAGCTCTGGGAGAGTGAAACTGATGCCATGAGAAGCAAGAAGGGAAGACAGAAAGAGTTAGGATTCAGAGAGACTTGGGGCAGGAAGCTCCATCACGATGCTAGCTCAAGTGCAGACATGGAGTGACGGAGGACAAGCGAAACAGATATTCCCCCATCACTGAAGGCTTGTGCGGCTCACGCCACAAGCCCTAGAGCAACATGGTAAAGAAGCCCAGCTAAGGGCCCAGCTAGGGCCCCGCTGGGACTCCTGGGGACAAACCCCAGCTATAGTGTTGATCACCCTGCTGAGCTTTGGAGGAGCCACACGCTCTTTTCCTCCATCTGCGGTTACTTTCCTTTCTCCAGCTATGCCCAGTAGGTCAACCAGGTAAGTCTGCTAAGTGGAAAAAGCCAGCTTGCATGACTTGTTTTCTACTCCCACTCCTTCCTCCCTTACTTCCACCTTCTTCCCAACTTCCAGAGCAAAGTATCCCAAAATGTGTGAGAATAAACACTTTTTAACATCAATAGTCTCTACAAAAACTGCAATAGCAGCTGCTTCTACTGATTAAAAAACACATAGTATCAAAAATATCGAGGGAATTTCTTGGTGATCCAATGGCTGAGACTCTGCACTTCCAATGCAGGGGGGTCTGGGTTCAGACTCTGGCTGGAGAACTAGATCCCACAGGCCACAACAAAAAATCCTGCATGCTGCAACGAAGAGGGAAGATTCTGCTTTCCACAACTAAGACCCAGTACAGCCAAATAAATTTAAATATATATATATATATATATATATATATATATATATAATGCAGTAATGCCGGGAGAAATATCAATAACCTCAGATATGCAGATGACACCACCCTTATGGCAGAAAGTGAAGAGGAGCTAAAAATCCTCTCGAGAAAGTGAAAGTGGTGAGCGAAAAAGTTGGCTTAAATCTCAACATTCAGAAAATGAAGATCATGGCATCCGGTCCCATCACTTAATGGGAAATAGATGGGGAAACAGTGTCAGACTTTATTTTTTGGGGCTCCAAAATCACTGCAGATGGTGACTGCTGCCATGAAATTAGAAGACACTTACTCCTTGAAAGAAAAGTTATGACCAACCTAGATAGTATATTCAAAAACAGAGACATTACTTTGCCGACTAAGGTCCATCTAGTCAAGGCTATAGGTTTTTCCAGTGGTCATGTATGGATGTGAGAGTTGGACTGTGAAGAAGGCTGAGCGCCGAAGAATTGATGCGTTTGAACTGTGGTGTTGGAGAAGACTCTTGAGAGTCCCTTGGACTGCAAGGAGATCCAACCAGTCCATTCTGAAGGAGATCAGCCCTGGGATTTCTTTGGAAGGAATGATGCTAAAGCTGAAACTCCAATACTTTGGCCACCTCATGTGAAGAGTTGAGTCACTGGAAAAGATTCTGATGCTGGGAGGGATTAGAGGCAGGAGAAGAAGGGGACGACCAAGGATGAGATGGTTGGATGGCATCACTGATTCAATGGACGTGAGTCTCAGTGAACTCCGGGAGTTGGTGATGGACAGGGAGGCCTGGTGTGCTGTGATTCATGGGGTCGCAAAGAGTCAGACACGACTGAGTGACTGAACTGAACTGAACTGAATGTTTCAACTGGTTATTTATCTTATTCATTTTAACAACATCTAAATACAGCTGACACGACTGAGGGACTGAACTGAACTGAAATACAACTGAAAAAATAATAACATACACATTTGTTGGGATTAGCTCTCACTGTAACAGAGATTTGAAAAACTGGCTTAAACAACATAAAAGTTAATTTTCCTATCACATGAAAGTCTAGTGTAGGGATTCACTAGTCATTGGCAACTCAAGCTATTTCTCTCTTTTGACTTCAGAGTCACTAGAGTACGTCTCATGTGATCGTGTTCCAAGATAGAATTCTTTCTATATTGCCACATCTGAAGAAAAAGGGGGTGATAAAGCCAAGAGCACAAGTCTCAGTTTTCTCTTAAGGAAATTTCTGGAAACTTCCATGTAATTGTTCCTCTTACAGCCCATTGACCAGAAATTAGTCACACGGCTACACCTGACTCCAAACAAGACTAGAAAATTGAATCTCTGTTTCTGGCTGCCACGTGCTCAGATAAACTGTGGACATTTTAATGCAGCAAAACAAGTGCTTTCTGAACCAACAGATGTGTGTGATTTGCCTACAGTTACACAGCATGTTAGTGTAGAGTCAGAACTGGATAGAAGCCAGTTCTCCCAAGTTTCCTGTTACTTGCTATTCGGTATCATTTTTATTCGAGCTCCTGATCTTGCCCACTGAACTGCATACATCTCTCTACCATGGGGAGATGCCTCTCTGGTGACTTATCAGGTTTTCTTAAATTGCTATTTTCCTACATGTGTGTGTGTGACATTCTGATAATGTATGTGATACCGTGTGTGGGTCCTCTCATGACACTTAACACCACATGGCAGAATATTCTCAAGTCATAGCAGATAAAGGATTGGCGGCTTGGATGGTCTCTTGGGCACCTAAGGAAGTGTAGAGAAAGCAAGGAGACAGACAAGAGTTGCTTATGGCTCATGGAGGAATTCATAGATAATCAAGAGAAGCTGCATTTGGCAGAGACTGAGATGAGAACCTCGGGGGTAAGTAAGAGGGTGAAATATCTGAATAATAAAGGAAGTCTTAGTGCTTGGGAGATCTCTTGTGTAATATACTTTCAGAAGGTGGAAAAATATTTGTGATTACTGCATTGCTGCTGTACCCAGCTCATGACTAAAGATGGGAGCCTTACAGTTTAAACAGCATAAAAACCACAGATTCCAATTCTCTTTTCCTTTGTACATTGTTGTGAACAAGAAGGTAAAACTGGGGCCTTAAGATGAGTGTCAGAAAGCTGACACTCATCTCAGCACTATCTTTAAAATCCAAAGGACAACTTAAAAACTAACTTCTTAGTTCCCTTAAAGGCCAGATCTTCATTTTAGATCACAAGAAGGAGGATTTACATAGAATATTACAGCTTTACATGGTTTGTGTCAATTTCTGCTGAGAATCATTAATGGATATTGAGCTTATCTTTGGATACCTTTCTGTATGAATGAGTGTTGGAAGCAAACTCTTTAACTCTGTGAAATCTTTTTGGCTGATTGACTGCTTCCAACATGGTGAGGCAAAGGACTCAGTCAGGACTTAATCAGGGAAGAACTACTGGGTGTATTAGGGAGGAAGGGGTTCATTACACAGCTGTGGGAGATGCTGGGGAAGTGAGGGCCTGAATGTAGGAGCTGGAGGATCAGAGAAAAGTCATTGGTTTGCTGGTATGGCGGGCAGTATGGAACTTGCACGAGAATCTACCTGGGAAACCAGACATCTAATTGCCAGAGGAGGATCATGGAGGAGACCTGATGAAAGATGTGATTTCTTCATAACTATTGCTTCCCAAAGTCTGCAGCTGGGCTTCCGGTGGGGGGGTCTGGGAGGCTTTCTGTCTGTAGTGCTGGCAGTTTGGAAGAGCTAGATCCAGAACAGGAGAAAATGAGGAAGCATGGAAGTTGCCCACACCTCTTCTCTGTCTGTCACCTTTGGAGAATAATGAACATATATTCCTTCTGCTTCTAAACCTTAAACAAATTTCTCTTTTGGCCAGCTCTATCTGGAACCATAAAGAGATTCTGGAAACATGGTTCACACTGTACATATCCCCACTAAAATACCCCCAAGGGGGAAATCATAGTTGGTACAGTTTAAGAAAATTATTAAAATTCTAATATTAAATTAAATTATAACGTTAATGACTCCCTAGTAGACTGGTTCTTATATTTACAAGTACAAAAAAGAGAAAGTCATGGAAAAGTAACCAGTCACAGAATATCACACTATATCCAGACTTTAAAACAGAAACCACTATAAAAATTTGTTCTTCAAATTCCCATCATAGATACAGTTTCAGTTTCCCATAGCTACAGTGGAAGAATGTTCAGGAGAATTGGTTGAAACTCTGACTGCTTTCCTGAGTTTGATCAAGTATCAAGAACAGACAGCTGGACTCCATGGACTACAGAGTAATCCACGCCACTCAAAAAGGTGATTTATCCCAGTAACAATCCCACGAATAGTTTCACACTTGGTGCTTATTAATGCTCATTACAGAGTATCTCCCTCAGCTCCATTCAGCTTTAATTTCAGCTGTTTTCTAGCACATTAGCAATAGGGCAGACCACGAAAGGGAGGATAGTCAGAGACTTAATGTTTTGTACAAAATCATTTGGCCACAGAATTGGATGGGTTGGAAAACTTAAGAGCAGGATTTCCTTCTGCCAAGAAGATTCCAAGGAGCTGTGCGTCTTGAAGTCCTACAGCCTCTTCTCTTGACAGAGTAGCTGCCTCAGAAACATTAGCTTGAGAGCTTCTGAGGAAGAGGCCTCTTTGGTCCTGGGAGACTGTGGAGTATGGGAGAGCACACTGAATTCCAGCCTCGGCCTTCTCTGCTCTCTCCCAGGCAGAGGTGAGGCTGCGAGGCACGAGAGGCGGTGTCTCTTTTTCCACAGGCCTCCATGAGTTGTGCTCAGGGCTGGCCCAGGGCCGAACTGGAGGAGGCCGCCCCCTCTCCAGTGCTCTCCTTCCACTCCCTTCTGTTTTCAGATATCCTTCCCCTGATGCTCTGTGTCCTCATTAAACCTTGGTTGTCCAAGGCCACTCAGTGTTGTTTATCCCTTAGACCAACCTTGATTGACCAATGTTTTATGCTTCAGAGTTTCCATTTCTCTGCCCCTACAAACTGTCCTATTCTAGTGTCCCTCTGAGACCTTCTTTCAGCTAATATCACAATACGGCTAATGGGTTCAGAAAGAATCAACAAGAGTCTATTGAGCGATGGCAATTAGGGGTGTCAGGCTTCGCAGATTTCCCTGCAAATTCCAATAGGCAGTCTCACTGGAGGATAAACTGGGCAAGGCTTTGGCAGCTTCCACTGGCCACCTATTCTACCTACATGCAGGGTAAATTATAGACATAAATGTTTGGTTAATTATTAATGTAATTGATGGCTGCTGATTGCTCAAAGTCATAAAAGTTTTGCTAAATAGATGCTTGTTGGCCGAAGTAGTCTTTTCTAGACTTTGCCTAAGGATTTTGCTCTCTTAAATTACAGGGACAGAAGGGGGGCTAATATTGCAGAAGAAAAGACAGTCTCTTCAATAAATGGTGCTGGGAAAACTGGACAACCACATATTAAAAATAAGAAATTTGAACATTCTTTAATACCATACACAAAAATAAACTCAAAATGGATTGAATACCATTTAGACCGGATACTATAAAAGTCGTACAGGAAAACTTAAGCAAAACATTCTTCGACATAAATGGTAGTGATATCTTTTTCCATCCATCTTCTACAGTAATGGAAATAAAAACAAGAATAAACAAATGGGACCTAATTAAACTCAAAAGCTTTTGTACTGCAAAGGAAACCATAAATGAAAAAACAACCCATAGAATGGGAGAAAATATTTACAACATATCCGACAGATTAATCTCCCAAATTTATAAACAGCTCATGAAGCTCAATATCCAAAAACCAAATAACCCAATCAAAAAATGGACAAAAGACCTAAATAGACATTTCTTCAAAGAATGTATACAGATGGCCATTAGGCACAGGAAAAATGCTCAATATCATTAATTATTTGAGAAATGCAAATCAAAACTATGAATATGATGAGATATCACTTCACATAAGTCAGAATCAGTTCAGTTCAGTACAGTCACTCAGTCATGTCTGACTCTTTGCAACCCCGTGGACTGCAGCACACTAGGCCTCCCTGTCCATCACCAACTCCTGGAGTTTACTCAAACTCATGCCCATTGAGTCAGTGATGCCATCCAACCATCTCATCCTCTGTTGTACCCTTCCATCTTTTCCAGCATCAGGGTCTTTTCCAATGAGTCAGCTCTTCACATCAGATGGCCAAAGTATTGGAGTTTCAGCTTTAGCATCAGTCCTTCCAATGAATATTCAGGACTGATTTCTTTTAGGATGGACTGGTTGGATCTCCTTGCAGAATGGAGTCAGAATGGCCATCATCAAAAAATCTACAAGCAAGAGGTGGTAGAAAGGGTGTGCAGAAAAGGGAACTCTCTTAACTATTAGTAAGAATGTAAATTGGTACAGCCACTATGGTGAACAGTATGGAAGTTCCATAAAAATCTAAGAAAACAACTACCATATGAACCAGCAACCCCACTGCTGGACATATATCCAGAGAAAAACATGGCTTGAAAGGATGCATGCACCTCAGCATTCATTGTAGTAAGCACTGTTTACAATAGCCAAGACACAGAAGCACCTAAACATCAACTTACAGATAAATGGCTAAAGAAGATGTGATACATATAAACACATATAAACAATGGAATATTACCCAGCCATTAAAAAGTATGAAATAATGCCATTTGCAGCAACATAGATGGACATGGAGATTATACTAATTGAAGTCAGACAAAGACAAATATATATTGCTTGTATGTAGAACCTTAAAAAAATTACATGAATGAACTTATTTACAAAGCAGAAACAGACTCACTGACTTAGAAAACAAACTAATGGTTACTAAAGGGTGACAGGTGGCAGGGAGGGATAAATTGAGAGTTTGCAATTGACATATACACAATACTATATTTAAAATAGATAACCACCTTTGCTCAATATTCTGTTATAAACTAAATGGAAAAGGAATTTGGAAAAAAAAATAGATACATGTATATATATAACCGAATCACTGTGCTTTACACCTGAAACTAATACAAAATTGTTGATCAACTATACTCCAACATAAAATAGAAATTTTTAAAAATTAAAAAGTGAATTGAAACAAATAAAAATATTCCAGCAGTGGTTCCAGAGGAGGAGCAGCAATTATGTATGGGTATACGGCCTGGAGGCAGAAATGAGAGCAAGGATATCTGAGGCTCTAGGCCAGGTTTGTCAGCCCACCTGAGCATGTAGCAAGATTGGAAAAGGAGGTGAGTCATTATTGGGGTCTCCACGGAAAAGAGTAGGAAGGCCCAGGTACAACCACGCCAGACAAAACAATTGGCTTAGACCAACTCAGTCAGTGCCTGGAAAGGGGTTTGAACGATACACCAGTGCTCATCCTTTTCTAGAGGGTCTTAGATTTCTCAGACTCCCTTCCCGGGTCCTGCCAGGGTGTCAGTACTAGTACATGTACGTCTGGCTCATTCATGCACTATATTTTGCTTGTTGCGTTTACTGCCTGTAGGGCATATTTGGTGTTTGGCACATGCCACATTTTATTGGCTAAATTCTTCCTTTCTCACTGATCTATCCACTGAGGGCGGGACTAAATTTCGATACTCTAGGGTCAGCCCCAAATCCGGTACACAGAAGGAAGCCAGTGTGGGGGCTGCTGATGGTGTTAGGCTAAGTGCTTGGCCACACATAGTCGCTGAATAAGAAGCAGACTTGTACTGAATCTTGGTTTTCTTGATTGGTTACCTCTAACTTTAGGCTACACACAACTTCTCTGGGCCTCAGTTTCCTCATTTGCAACATGGAGGCTTGACAATCCTGCCTTCCTCCCAGGGTTTTTGGCAAGATTAAATCAGATCATGCTTGTTAAAGTAGGTGGCCAGCTCCAAAATGCTATATAATTGAAAGATGTATATGAGATATTTATAAGTAGGTGGAAATTTTTAATTTTTATTTACCAAAATATATTTAAAGTACTTATTTGAAAAGAACTTTCTGATAAGTCTGCTTAGGAATGAAGGTGAGATTCTAGTATTTCAAAGAAGGAAGTGAACACTCATATTCTACCTGAGATGAGTAGAGTTGTGTTTGTTTTTGCACAAGGAGGGAGAAAATAGACTGAAGAGGCGAGAGATGAGACAAAATCCTGAGAAATTATCACCTCTAGGCTATATTTCTAAATTCACATGGCCGACTCCTTCCACTAAGAATTTTAAAAACACAATTCTTTAAGAAAGAATTTCTGCCCTCTTCAACTCATTGTCGTCTTTAGAATGCTATCTCCAGGATGAGGAAGTAGGCTTTTTATTTGCTCTGTATAGAGCGGGTTGGCAGGCTTCGGGAGTTTTAGATGATGATAATAGTGAGTGCTGGTAAAACTATAAGTCAGGAAAGGCTTGTCGGGTTAAAATGTGGTAGAATGAGGAAAGCCAAAGATGGCCTTGCCCGGATCAGAGGGTGCTGGCTGGGGCAGAAGGACCAGGGGAGTGGCCCGCTGTGCAGAAAAGGGCAGCATACGGCTCAAGATGGAAAATTATGAACCAGGTGATGCCATCAGGGAAAACCTGATGACTTCTGATATCACAACCAGAAACATAAGCCAAGTTCCTGACGTGGAAATGGATCTCCCTGAACATGGGTTAACAAGTCTTGAACTTAATGCTATTCTGTGTGGCCCAAGAACAGCCTTTGTAAAATTATTGTAAATAATAATTATAGTTATTATTTTATTACAATTATTAAAAATTAAAAGTTCACCATTTTAGCCATTTCTAAGTATACCGTTCATCTGCACTAAGTATATTTGCACTGTTGTTCAGCTGTCACCATCATTCACCCCCAGAACTTTTTCACCTTCTCAGACTCAAAGTCTATCCATTTAACACTAACTCCCCATTCCATCCCTCTCCCAGGCTCTGACAATTCCCCTTCTCCTTTCTGCCAGTTTTAATTTGATTACTCTAGCTACCTCACATAAGCAGAATCATACAATATTTATTCTTTTATGACTGGTTTATTTCACTTATCATAATGTCCTCAAGGTTTGTTCATGTTGTAGCCTTTGTCAGAATTCCTTCTTAAGTTGATTAATACTCCACTGTCTGTACCTAATACCTTTTGTTTACCCAGTCAACAGCTAAGGTTGTTTCTGCCTTTTGGTTATTGTGAATAATTTGGCTATAAACAGAGGTGTACAAATACCTGTTTTGAGTCCTACTTTGACTTATTTTGGTTATAAACCCAGAGGTGGAGTTGTTGGGCTATATGTTAATTCTGTTTAATTATTTGAGGAATTACCTACTGTTTTCCACAGTGGATACATCATGTTATATTCCTACCAGCAGTGCATAAGTGTTCTGATTTCTCTGCATCTATAAAAGCCTTTTTTGGTGTATCTTAAGTGCGACATAGGTTAGAACAGCTGCCACGTTGCCAATGGCAGTGACCTCACTTTGGATGGTGCACGTACCTTACAAAGATTTTGTAGTTCACCTTGAGTGCAGGTAATTTGAATCATGGTTGCTGTACTGTAACACGGTACATCCCATGGCTGATCTTGTTTCTCTGTGATCTGCCCCGTCTTTTCTTGGTTATACCTTTGAATGGTGGCTTTGGGGCCAGATACATAATTCATCCCTGCTCCCAGAGAAAGAAGTAGCTTAACTTACTGGCTTAGAATTTCTAACCTCTCTTTAGAAAGTTGTTATTTTCACTTCATTCCAGACGGAGGAGCGGACTTTGGGTCTAGACAATGTAAACTACCCAGAAAGCCCTTCTGTTACCTGAGCCTGGCATTGAAATTGATTATTTCAAAGACATATATGGACAAACATAAAATGGGAAGGAGAGAGAGAGTGGAGGATGAGGACACTATGGGGAGTGGTAGGAATAGTGAAGCAGACCCTTAGATGGGGCTGTAGGGGTGCAGGGAATGGGGGCTGAGCGAGCAGGGAGGAAGCTTCTCAAGCTCCCTCCCTAACAGTCTCCTCCTGCCTTGGGCAGGTCGTGGTGGCTTAGTCCTTCAGACATGTCTGACTCTTGCAACTCTGTGGACTGTAGCCTTCCAGGATCCCCTGTCTATGGAATTTTCCAGGCAAGAATACTGGAGTGGGTTACCATTGCCTTCTCCAGGGGATCCTCCTGACCTAGGGATCAAACTCAGCTCTCCTGCATAGCAGGAGGATTCCTTATCCAATAAGCCACCCACCAGGGGAGCCCTGGGTCAGGTGGGGCTCTTGCAACAGAGTCACTGGCGATGTTGCAAGATGCAAAGAAAGCGTCTTCCCTATCTGGGGTGTCTATCATTGATGGTGAAATTTTCAATTTCCTAATATTTGAAGAGCATCAAAAATTAATAGAGAGTATAGGCATACCTCAATTTATTGTGCTTCACAAGTAATTGTGTTTTTACAAGTGGAAGCTGTGTGACAATCCCACCTTGAGCAAGTCTGCTGGTGCCATTTTTTAACAGTGATTGCTCACTTAGTGATCTGCGTCACACTTCATAATTCTTACAATATTTCCAGCTTTAAAAATCATTATTATATTTATCATGGAATCTGGAATCAGTGATCGTTGATGTTACTATTGTAACTGTTTTTTGTTTTGTATATTTAATTTAAGGTATATACATTGTTATTTTGACAACACTATTGCACACTTAATAGACTACAGTATAGTATGAATATAACTTTCATACACACTGGGAAACCAAAACATTGTGTGACTTGTCTTTACTGCAGTGATCTGGAACCAAACATGCCTCTGAGGTATGCCTGTATATTATTTTCCAAGTTGATTTTTATGTTTCTTTAATTTTACTTAATTTCTTAGATTCCCCAAATGAGAATTTTTTAAAAAAAATCTCTGCCCTTATGAAGTGTTTCTGAGCTAGTTCATCCTGATTCCTCATGGTTTATTCTGATTACTCTGAAAAGGATCTCAGGATTTATGCTCCAAATGGCTTTTTCCCAGGCTGGCAAGGAAGGTACCTTAATCAGTCAGGGATCGAGGTCTTGCCAAGAGAAAGAAGTCAGCCCAGAACAAGTATCCACCTGCCTTGAAGCCAGGAACAAACCAGCTTTAGGTGTGATCATTGACTGATTATGAATTTCTTGTTAGCTTAGATTGGGGATGATAAGCCTGGGTTGGTCTGGACCGAGAGTGTTAAATTCCCCATGAACTTGCAGTAAGTCATCCAGTGCCTAGTCTTGTTTCATGGGAGTCCTTGCAGCTGGTGTCTCCCACGTGTACCATCACGGTAACTCCTTTCTCCTACACATGTTCTTCAGACACGTTCTTACCTGATCTGGGCGAGACAAAGGGAAACCAACAGGGAGGATTCCAGGGACAAGAGGCCACCTGCTCCTTCAGTCAGTCACTTGAGACTTGTCCTGACTTGGCTAAGAGCATCGCTGGGAAACTACGATGTTCAGTGATGCATGCTTGCACGCAGGCCTTGGAAATCTATTAAACATCAGGCTGTCCTTCTATGATTGATTTAAATGTCTGATGCTTTTTGTAAAAAGTTTTATTTGAAAATTAATTA
>SJYC01058185.1:0-13161 GCA_006408675.1 Madoqua kirkii | reverse complement strand
TCTGCTTTTGAATATACTATCTAGGTTGGTCATAACTTTTCTTCCTAGGAGTAAGCGTCTTTTAATTTCATGGCTACAGTCACCATCTGCAGTGATTTTGGAACCCCAAAAAATAGTCTGACGCTGTTTCCACTGTTTCCCCATCTATTTCCCATGAAGTGATGGGACTGGATGCCATAATCTTAGTTTTCTGAATGTTGAGCTTTAAGGCAACTTTTTCACTGTGATCAACAGGCTTTTTAGTTCCTCTTCACTTTCTGCCATAAGAGTGGTGTCATCTGCATATCTGAGGTTATTGATATTTCTCCTGGCAATCTTGATTCCAGCTTGTGTTTCTTCCACTGAATCACAAATCTGCTCATCATCTATCTCTGCTCAAAATCCCACATTAGCTCCTTGCTGTCTAAGGGGCTTCCTGGATGGTTCAGTAGTAAAGAATCTGCCTTTGGAGGGACCAAAGGCTACAGGTGATTCTCCAAAGGTCCTCTGGGTCTTGCATTCTGAGTAGGTCTCCAGTGAATATGAAGACAAAAAGTACCTCTGATTTGGAGATTAGTACCTGTTCAGTTATTTTAAACTTGTTTTGAAAGTTTTGTAAGAGCCTTTCTTCCACGGCTCCAGTTCCTTGAGGGAGAAGTCTGCTAAGGAAGCTACTGTCCTGGAAAGACAAGGGCTGGAGTTCAGTCTCAGTTTTCTGGGCTTGATGTTTATTAAGATATTTAGATGGTAGCACAGGAAATAGAGGCAGAAGAGGGGTGCAAATCCATGACATTGCCTCAGGGCAGTCTACCCTGCTCAATAAATTGCTCCAGTCTTGGTATGGATTATGGTCCCACCTCTAAATTCATCTTTTGAAACTCCAACCCTCAGTACATCAGAAGGTGACTGTATTTTGAAATACTGAATTTCCAAATACAGTATTTCCAAATTATATCTGAAGAGATAATTAAGTGGAAATGAGGCAAGGCCTAATCTGATAGTGTGAGCCCTGATCTGATAGGACTAGTGTCTTTATGAGAAGAGGGGGGAGGTCTCAGGGACGTGCACACAAAGAAAAGCAGGCGAGGGCACGGTGAGAAGGCGGCCATCTGCAAGCCAAGGAGCGAGGCCTCAGGAGAGACCAAACCTGTCCGCAGTGTGATCTTGGACTTCCAGCCTCCAGCACTGTGAGAAAATAACTGTGGCTTCTCTGTGTTGAAGCCACTAAAACAGTCTTATTTTCTCACGGCAGCCTGAGCAGACTAATACGAGACCCAAACAGCTACATTCTATTGTATTTAGTGAGCATTAATTTGTCACTGAAATGTCCATTCACTCAACAAATAGGCACTGACTATCCCCTGGCCCTGAAGCTCAAGTCTTGCAAAGGAGACACAGTCCCTTTCATCACTGGGTGGTGGAGACAGACCTGGGAGGGGCCAGGGCAGGAGAGAAGGGTCTGGAAATGAGACAGCCTGGCGGCCCGGTCCTGCTGGGCGCTCCAGTGAGGATGGTGAGAATGATCAAGGAGGCTGAGGGGGGGAGGTCACTGGTTCCAGTTCATGTCGGGCTTTGGAGGCCAAACGGAATAGTGATGACATTTAGGCGGCGAGCTCAGAGGTTCTGAGGGGTAGGACAGAGCTGGAGGTGCTTGAGGCAGCAGCTGCAATCAGGAAGGAGGGAAGGACACACGTGTAATAGCCATGCCTTCCAGGTGCCCCGCAAGGGAATGAGGGGCTTTAGAAGAGGGGGCTGGCTTACAGTTTGGTCATTAGAGTGGAATGAGAGGCACACTCCACTGAGTTCTCCCTCCCTCTTCCTCCCTTCTCCCTCCCTCTCCCTCCCTCTTCCTCCCTTCTCCCTCCCTCTCCCTCCCTCTTCCACCATTTGCCAGAAAAAAACAATTTATGGGGAACTTTTTCTACATATGTCTCACCCTTAAACACATACACACAGCTGCTTGAGCAAAGGCGTCATTACTAAGCCCTCCTCAGTTGGAAGTACACAAACCTCAATGAGCACAACTCACTCGACCAGTTCTATAGAGGAACGTGCAGACACGCCACACTCGCAACCAGGTGCAGGCAGGGCACCTCAGGCCGCCTTGATGTCTCCTTCCCACTGACCCTGCCCTTGGAAATTGCTCCCTCCCCAGCGCTCTCCTACCCACCCCTTGCTCCTTCAGCTCATCGCATCTCCCCTAATGCTAACCTTGATGAGAACAGACTCAAGCCAACCAGGTTGTGTATAATACCTCAATTCTTCCTGTTAGACACCAGTGACAACCCAACAGTTTGAGGAAGGGAGCTTGAGCCTCTGCTTCACAATCTCCCTTCTGGTTTGTGATGCCAAGGATCTTAAGCTGGAATCTGTGAAACACATCTTTGTTTTCATCAGCCTCTCACTGACATTCAGTATCTCCTTCAGTCATGAATAAAGACAACAAACCACCTCAGTCATTAACTCCTGTGTCTTTTCAGCAGCAGAAATCATGGGTATTTTTCTATCACATTTTAGATGTTGTGGATACCTCAGAATTTCATTTAGAGTTATCACTAAAAACAGAGACACCACGCTGTTGACAAAGTTTTGACATTTTTATAGTCGAAGCTTTGGTTTTTCCAGTAGTCATGTACGGATGTGAGAGTTGGACCATAAAGAAGGCTGAGTGCCGAAGAACTGACACTTTCAAAGTGTGGTGCTGTAGAAGAGTCTTGAGAGTCCCTTGGGCTGCAAAGGGATCCAACCAGTCCATCCTAAAGGAAATCAGTCCTGAATATTCATTGGAAGGACTGATGCTGAAGCTGAAGTTCCAATACTTTGGCCACCTGATGCAAAGAGCCAACTCACTGGAAAAGACCCTGATGCTGGGAGGGATTGGGGTCAGGAAGAGAAGGGGGCAACAGAGGATGAGATGGTTGGATGGCATCAATGGACATGACTCAATGGACATGAGTTTGAGCAAACTTAGGGAGATAGTGAAGGACAGAGAAGCCTAGCGTGCTGCAGTCCAAGGGGTCATGAAGAGTCAGTCACAACTTAGCACCTGAACAACAGCAGCAGCAGCAGCAGCATAATTATTAGAACCGCCTCTAGATTGTGTTATTGCACAGTTTCTGTTAGCTAAGGAGCACCCAGAGTTCCATGGCATAGTACAGCTTAAGAACCTCTTCCCCGGGCTGTAACTTTAAAGGTCTGAGAAGGCTCCCTAGTGAAAACAGCTGCGGCCCTGCCCTGTGGACTCCCAGCCTGGGGCCTCCATCCTTCATTCATTCCTGTAGTGGTCCAAGACAGACCGAGAGCTGACAGTTTCTGAGGAAAATCGTCCTGGCCTCAGTGAGACCTGGAGTGCTCCATGCAGTGCCGGGGTACCACCGCCCCGTGCCCCTGCCCCAGGTTGGGCCAGCTCCTGTGCGCCTCAGGCATTTGTCTAAGACAAGACACAGAGACTGAAGGCAATATACCTGTGAACGAGGTGCCGTCTAATGCTCTATTCCTGGGTACAGACTTCTTCAAGCCTCCCCCCGCACGGGGACCTCCACCCCGCACACGACACGGCTTCCCCCATCCACACACGCCGCCCACGTCCTCCGTTTCACACCGCTTCTCTCTGACACATGACGCTTTGACTCAAACGCCCTCCTCCCAGCCATCTGTCAAAACCCTGCTATCCTCCTGTTCCCTTTCACCTCTTGGCTCAAGCTTTACTTTTAAAAAATGTAAAGTAAATTTAAGAAATTATTTAATCTTAAATTTTAAAAAGTTTAATTAAACAAATTATTAAGGTTGAAATTCATATCACACAGAATGAATCATTCTAGAGCGAGCAGTTTCATGCACCCAGAACATTCACAATGTTATGCAACCAACATCTCTGTCTAGTTTCAAAACATTCCCAGCATTCCAAAATAAAACTTTATACTCATTCAACAGTTGCTCCTCTTTCAACACTCTCCCAGCCCCTGGCAACCAGTCCACATTCTGTCTCTATGGATTTGCATGTCTTGGATATTTCATCTGAATGGAATCACACAAGATGCAGCCTTTTGGTTCTGCTTCTCTCATACAGCATAATGTTTTCCAGGCTCACTGAAGTTGTAGTACAAAGCACACACTTCAGTAATTCACTTCAGTCATTTTTATAGCTGAGTAATATTTCACTGCATGGATGCACCAGAATTTGTTGATCATTTCACCCATTGATGGACATTTGGATTGTTTCTGCTATTGTGGATGGGGCTGCTACGTGAATAGTGCTGCTATAAACATGCGTGTACCGAGATTTGTTTGAGTATTCAGTTCTTTTGTATATATATCTAAGAGTGGATTTACTTGGTCATATGGTAATTCTATGTTTAGCTTCTTGAGGAACTGCCAAAGTGTTTCCACAACAGCTGAACCATTTTGCATTCAAATCAGCAACGCCCAAGGGTTCCAACTTCTCCACATCCTCATTAACACTTGCTATTTGAAGCTTTACTTTTTAAAAAAAACAGGGGGATGGCTTTTCTATTTATTTTGTGATTATTATGTGAAGCATCATTTAGTTCTTTAAGCCAAATCTTCCAATCAAGCATAGAAAACATATAAGGGAATCACTTTGGAGAGTGGACAGGCTAATTAATTGAATTAGAATTGAATACCACCTTTCCAGTTATTTCATTTACTATGACTTATACTGAAGCTTTACTATGTTGATGTGGGCCTTTCAAAGCTAATTTTGTTTCTTTTTGGCTGTGCTGGGTCTTTTCTGCTGCATGGGCTTTTGTCTAGTTGTGGAGAGCGGGGGCTACTCTCACTGCGGGGCTTGGGCTTCCCGTTGCGGAAGCTTCTCTTGTGGAGCACGGGCGCTGCGGTGAAGGGGCTCAGTAGCTGTGGTCCCCAGGCTCTAGAGCACAGGGTCAAAAGCTGTGGTGCACTGGCTTAGTTGCTCTGTGGAATGTGGGATCTTCTTGGTTTAGGGATTGAATTCCTGTCTCCTGCATTGGTAGGTGGATTCTTTACCACTGAGCCACCAATGAAGCCCTTGCCGCTTTACTTTTCAAACTCTTCAATAATTTCTTCCCTTTTATGCCCACTCCAGACTCTCCATACCTGCACCTGATCCATTCCTGCAGCATTGCCCTTAATCACACTATATTGTAATTCCATACTGTTATTCTGTGCTTGCACATCTCTTTCCATCGTTAGACTTAGCAGGCTGAGAGGTTGCTTGTGGGCAGAAATCCCTTGGTACCTGCAGAGAAGTGCTGGCCCCTCAGGTGGGCAATAGGTGTCTGAAGCCTAAATGTGTGACTGAAGGGCTCATGGGCTCCCTCCTGTGGTGAGTAGGAATAAACCTATACACCCAGCATCCTTGCCTGAAAAATCCCAGGGACAGAGGAGCCTGGAGGGCTACAGTCTAAAGGGTCAGAAACACTGTGTGTCTGAGCACTCACGCAGTCTCACCTGTCCTGGTCTGCCTTGACATACAAACAGCCTTCAAATGAAGATGAACGAGACACCAGATGGGCAAGCATGCTGAGCTCTTTGGAGAAGAGAGCCCTTGTAAATCCACAGTTTTTATTGGAGAAACAAAGTAAATAACTCCAAACTGCCTTATCGTGCCTGAACAAGCAAGTTTGGAGGATGAAAAGAGCTCTTAGAGGCGCATAAATGAATCATCATGCAATAAATGTAAGCCTTCTGGGGAAACTGACTCTGGCGTGCAATGCTCTTGCCTAGCGATGAGGTGAATGTGTGCACCCGCGTGACTTAGCCCTTTCTTTTCCCTTGTTGTTTCTCACTGTAAAATTGGAAACCCTTTAGCATTCCTCCTCCTGCAGCCCACTTCAGAGCCTCTGTCCACTTTCCATTTATCAAAAGGCATCAAAACATGCTAGGCCCCAGGAAAGCAAACATAAATCACATCACATCCTGATCTCAACGTGTCCCTGTGTAAGATGAAGCACGTCAAGAAGCCACACACCTGGATTATTTTGGAGGAAAGAAATCTCCATGGAAGGGAATATGACATTTGTTTATAGGTGCACATGACAGATGTGGAGAAGAGCAGTTATAGGTGCTTTATTTTGGTTTTATTTTGTCAGGTGGGTCCCATCCTTTGACAAAGAGCTAAATATTTTTCAGATGTGTTGGCAGTTTTAGGGCTGTTATAATACTTATTTTTCTAGTACCAATGGAAAGGCAGTAGATTAGGTCTGGGAGAAGGATTTGACTATTGAGATTTTCTCAATTGAAGTTATTTTACCATTAAAAAAAATAATTTAAAAGGCCTTTATGTATGGGAGAGGCAACTTAGGATAGGATAAGAAGATGAGATTTGCAATTAAAGTCCTGGCTTTGAGTCCCAGTTTTGCTATTCATCTGTCATATTAAAACGGACAAGTCCCTGGACCTGGGGTGCTCATCGGGGTCTGTCTTTCCTGTCACATCCCTATCTTGAGGAATTTAAATGCTAAATCTGGAGGCATTTCAACAGCTTATTACACCAGTCTGAGAGAAAAGGCTTTGTTCTAGAACCCTAAGGTCACCGTCTTCATTTCTGAGTTCAGATGGACTGTTGGGAAAGCTATCCTTCTGTTGTTAGTATGATGTGAATTTCGGCTTTCAGGCTAGAGTTGCTGTTAAGGTGGGTAGTTGTCTCTGAACACTCAAGCCTGAACATCTGCTTTAACCAAGGTTAGGTTGTGCAGCTTTACCTTCTAGAGTTCTCCACGGAAGTCTTGTAGATTTGGATAATTATGCTCCAGTCCCTTCCCCTGATACCTGTGGGCTCATCAGGCTTACTTTCTTGTGCTTCTCCAGGCCTCCCTACTCCTGTGCCCACCTGCTGGTTTCACTTTTGCACTGACTCTGATGAAGAGTTTGAGATGCCCCCAAAGGACCCCTGACTCACTAGCGGGCCTTACAGACTAATCTGAAATCTTGATGGGATTGTGGTGGGGCAAGTCCAGGTTCCATGTGAAGGTGTGGCCAGCCTTCCCTCATCTGGCTTTCTCACTTTTCCAATTGTTCTTTTCATCTTCCCTTAGGCTGCAATTTTAAAAATAAAAGAGATCCTCCCCCAGGGTCTAGCCAGAACCATTGTGTCCACTCAGGCCTCAGCTTTTTATCAAATATTTTCCTATCAGAAACAGCCTTCTCTTCCCAGGGAGAGTTCTTGCTTTGGGAACCCATCTAATCCTTAGGGGCTCAGGCTTGGAGGCCAGTCCCAGGGCAACGTCAGTGAAACCTGCCAGGATTTGTGGACAACTTGGATGTCCCTTTTAACATCCATGACCTGTACTTGGTACTTTACATAAAACTCTAAAGCAAGTGACTTTCCACCATAAAGTTTGTCATTAAAGTGTTCTGAGGCTTTCTGTTTTTGAATCCCACACTCCCTGCAGATTTTCTGCAGACAGGGCCATCTGGTGGGACTTCCTCCAGATGACCACAAGAGGGCACATGATTGCCAGCTCATAAGGCCCTCTGCACAGCTAACAGCCAATTCCTGGGGCTTTGCTGTGTAGAAAGGACAGTTTCTGTTTGTTTGTTTGTTTTCCCTCAGAAACAGGAGGAAAGCAGTTGAAATTCCCGAGATGAAGCTAAGGCATTTTCTATGGCATTCATCTGTGAAATGCTGGCTGTGAGAAAGACATTCTGGTGGGCAAAGGAAAGACTGCATTCTCTGTTTCTCAGGCGTAGTCCCAGCCCAGGGAGAAAAAAAGGGCTGCAGAAAGTTGAACAAATGATTTTTGTTGTTCCTGAGATTACTAGTAGAATATGCTGGTAGGCTACATGTGTCCAGCAGGCCTCATGGTATAGCGTAAACAAAGTATTTTGGAATTAGGTCTATATGGGATTCTTTTCCCTTTCTCAGGCTTCCTGTCAGGAGGGCTGCTGGCAACCCTGGAGAAACTCCAACAGTAACTTGATGCCAGGTCAAGAGATGTTAGGATTGTCCCCTGGATTGGGGCCCTTGGGCCCAGATTTCAGATGAAGGGTGATAAGACACTATTCTGGAGAGGAACATGGAGATAGTGATGGGATGGGAAAGTTAATTGATTGGGTAGGTAAAAAGTCAGAAGGGACCTTTAAAAGATCAAAATTAGATTGCTTAAATTCTTAAGTAGCAGACAAAATTCAACTATAAGTGAAAATGAAAGAAGAGAAAAAGGAATTAAAACCAAAAAACCTGTACTATCAATGAGAACTCTCAGCTCAGATGTTGAACTAAGTCCTCATAAAAGAGTATGAAATGTTCCCCAGCTCCAGCACCTACCAACTCTGTAACCTTGGGCTGGTTTCACAATTTCTCTGAACTTCAGTTTCCTCATCTCTAATACGGGGAATACTATCACGGTTATCAGCTGGCTGTGAAGAGTAAGCAGCATAATGTGCCTGAGAGCGCTCTCCTAAGTAGTTCTTCATAGACAGCGAATATTCTAGCTCTCTCCTCTCTTCTCCCTCTTTAGCAAGTTTAGTGTATAAACACTTACTCATTCAAGAATATTTCCTGAGTACCTGTATCAGTTAGGATGCTCTGAATTGCAAGTGACAGAAAACCTCACCTAAATGGCAGTAAACAATAACAGGTATGATCTCATTGGGCTTCCCTGGTGGCTCAGATGGTAAAGAACCTGCCTGTAATGCAGGGGATCTGGGTTCAATCCCTGGTCTGAGCAGGGCAGTTCTAGGGTGGGTTACTGGAGTCTTAGCAGAATTACCAAGGACTTGCCTCCTTCACTACTTTAGCTCCGTCGTCCTCAGCAAGTTTGCATCTGTCCCAGTGTCTGCCTCTCCAAGGCTGCAGAACAGCGGCGGCCCACTCACCTGGAAGCGGGCCTGGGCTCTTTTCTCTCACGCAACTCTTCAGAATTCTCCTCGAACTGTTTTCCAGAAGTTGCCCCAACAGACCTTATCTCATGTCTCATGGACCAAAAGTGGGTTACTATGCTCTTCCCTGAATCAGTTCCTAGTGAGATGAATGAGCTTCTGTGATCGGAATGGACCAGTTGTCATCCACTCTGAGATATCCCTTCAGTTCAGTTCAGCTCAGTCGTGTCTGACTCTTTGTGACCCTATGGATTGCAGCACACCAGATCTCCCTGTCCATCACCAACTCCCGGAGTTTACTCAAACTCGTGTCCATTGAGTCAGTGATGCCATGCATCCATCTCATCCTCTGTTGTCCCCTTCTCCTATCTTCTGTCTTTCCCAGAATCAGGGTATTTTCCAATGAGTCAGTCAGTTCTCTGCATCAGGTGGCCAAAGTATTGGAGTTTCAGCTTTAGCATCAGTCCTTCCAATGAACACCCAGGACTGATCTCCTTTAGAATGGACTGGTTGGATCTCCTTGCAGTCCAAGGGACTTTCAAGAGTCTTCTCCAACACCACAGTTCAGAAGCATCAATTCTTTGGTGCTCAGGTTTTTCTTATAGTCCAACTCTCACATCCATAAATGACTACTGGAAAAACCATAGCTTTGACTAGATGGACCTTTATTGGCAAATTGATATCTCTGCTTTTTAATATGCTGTCTAGGTTGATCATAGCTTTTCTTCCAAGGAGCAAGCGTCTTTTAGTTTCATGGCTGCAGTCACCATCTGCAGTGATTTTGGAGCCCCCCAAAATAAAGTCTGTCACTGTTTCCACTGTCTCCCATCTATTTGCCATGAAGTGATGGGACCAGATTCCATGATCTTAGTTTTCTGAATGTTGAGCTTTAAGTCAACTTTTTCACTCTCTTCTCTTTCATCAAGAGGCCTTTAGTTCTTCTTCGCTTTCTGCCATAAGGATGGTGTCATCTGCATGTCTGAGGTTATTGATACTTTTCCTGGCAATCTTGATTCCAGCTTGTGCTTCATCCAGCCCAGCATTTCTCATGATGTACTCTGCATATAAGTTGAATAAGCAGGGTGACAATATACAGCCTTGACGTACTCCTTTCCTGATTTGGAACCGAAGAGGAAACAGTGGCTACGCAGTGCGGGAGTGACTGTGAGATGTCCCTTACTTTTCCAGAATTGTTGATGCCAGAACAAAATCAACTAGGTAAAGACAGAATGGAAGAAATGGCTACTGGCAGGCAGCCAAGGGTATTTTCTAGGCACTGTAGTTGGTGTTGAGCATATAGTAGTTAAGCCTAGAGGAGGGCATGGCAACCCACTCCAGTATTCTTGCCTGCAGAACCCCATGGACAGAGGGCCTGTCAGGCTACAGTCCATGGGGTCCCTAACAATTGGATACGACTGAAGCAACTTAGCACAAGTGACTGAGCATGCAGGGACACAACAGTAGTTAAGACAGACACCTTTCCTGGGGAGCTTGTATGAGAGGTCACAGACAAGCAAACTGGCATTAACAGTATCGTGTGTAGGTGCTATGCACAAAGAGCTGTATGGTAGTGACCCATAACTGGTGGCAAGGGAAGACTTCCTGGAGGAGTTGCTGTTTGAGAGATAAAATAGGCATCTTCCAGATGATTAGGGGTAGCAGTAGAAGGAGAGCTTGCATGAGAGCCCTGGGAGCGAGAGTGATTATAGTATACTCAGGAAGTGGAGAGAAACTCACCCTGGGAGGGGAAACTGAGAGAGAGTTGGCTGGGGGGTTAATAGGGGCCAATCACAAAGACCATGGAAACCATGTGGGGAAGTTGAGATTCTATTCTGACAGCAATGGGTCAAGTACATTGAGAGCAATGATCTTCAAATGTGGATATGAAATCAATACAGAGTTCATAACCCGCATATAAAAATAATGGTGAGTTAAGTAGTAATTACTATTGCCCACCATAGCACTTCTCCAAGAGTTTCATGTATCCCTGTTAACTCTGATCCTCAGGTGTTGGTTCCATCTTTACCTCCATTTTGCAGATGAGGAAGCTGAAGTACTTGTCTAAGGTCTGTTATGGATTGAATTGTGTCCCCCTCAAAACAAACATGCTAAAGGGCTAACTCCCACCATCTCAGGTGGTGGTTTAGTCACTAAGCTGTGTCCAACTCTTGTGACCCCATGTACTATATCTTTCCAGGCTCCTTTGTCCATGCAATTTCCCAGGCAGGAATACTGGAGTAGATTGCCATTCCCTTCTCCAGGGGATCTTTACGACCCAGGGAATGAACCCAGGTCTCACACCTTGCAGATGGATTCTTTACTGACTGAGTAACCAGTTTTCATTCCAATCCCAAAGAAAGGCAATGCCAAAGAATGTTCAGACTACCACATAATTGAACTCATCTCACATGCTAGCAAATTTATGCTCAAATTTTCCAAGCAAGGCTTCAACAGTACAGGAATTGAGAACTTCCAGATGTTCAAGCTGGATTTTAAAAAGGCAGAGGAACCAGAGATCAAATTGCCAACATCGGCTAGGTCATCGAAAAAGCAAGAGAGTTCCAGAAAAACATCTATTTCTGCTTTATTGACTATGTAAAAACCTTTGACTGTATGGATGACAACAAACTTTGGAAAATACTTAGAGATGGAAATACAAAACCACCTTAACTGCTTCCTGAAAAATCTATATGCAGGTCAAAAAGCAACAGTTAGAACTGGATGTGGAACAACAAACTGGTTCCAAATAGGAAAAGGAGTACGTCAAGGCTGTATATTGTTACCCTGCTTATTTAACTTATATGCAGAGTACATCATGAGAAACGCTGGGCTGGATGAAGCACAAGCTGGAATCAAGATTGCCAGGAGAAATATCAATAACAGATATGCAGATGGCATCATCCTTATGGCAGAAAGCAAAGAGGAACTAAAGAGCCTCTTGATGAAAGTGAAAGAGGAGAGTGAAAAAGTTGGCTTAAAACTCAACATTCACAAAACGAAGATCATGGCAAACAGATGAGGAAACAATGAAAACAGTGAGAGACTTTTCTTGGGCTCCAAAATCACTGCAGATGGTGATTGCAGCCATGAAATTAAAAGACGCTTGCTGTAGGAAGAAAAGCTATGATAAACCTAGACAGCATGCTAAAAAGCAGAAACATTTGCTGACAAATGTCCGTCTAGTCAAAGGTATGGTTTTTCCAGTAGTTCATGTGTGGATGTGAGAGTTGGACAATAAAGAAGGCTGAGTACCAAAAAGTTGATGCTTTTGAACTGTGGTGTTGGAGAAGACTCTTGAGAGTCCCTTGGACTGCAAGGAGATCAAGCCAGTCCATCCTAAAGGAAATCAGTCCTGAATATCCATTGGAAGGACTGATGCTGAAGCTGAAGCTCCAATACTTTGGCCAACTGATGCAAAGAACTGACTCATTGGAAAAGACCCTGCTGCTGGGGAAGATTGAAGGCAGGAGGAAAAGGGGACGACAGAGGATGAGATGGTTGAATGGCATCACCGACTCAATGGACATGAGTTTGAGTAAGCTCCAGGAGCTAGTGATGGACAGGGTGGCCTGGCATACTGCAGCCCACAGGGCTGCAAAGAGTTGGACATGACAGAGCAACTGAATTGCACTGAACTGAGCCACCAAGACATCTTGGAATGTGAAGTCAAGTGGGCCTTAGAAAGCATCACTATGAACAAAGCTAGTGGAGGTGATGGCATTCCAGTTGAGCTGTTTCAAATCCTGAAAGATGATGTTGTGGAAGTGCTGCACTCAATATGCCAGCAAATTTGGAAAACTCAGCAGTGGTCACAGGACTGGAAAAGGTCAGTTTTCATTCCAATTCCAAAGAAAGGCAATGCCAAAGACTGCTCAAAGTACCGCACAATTGCACTCATCTCACACGCTAGAAAAGTAATGCTCAAAATTCTCCAAGCCTGGCTTCAGCAATACGTGAACTGTGAACTCCCTGATGTTCAAACTGGTTTTAGAAAAGGCAGAGGAACCAGAGATCAAATTGCCAACATCCGCTGGATCATGGAAAAACTATGAGAGTTCCAGAAAAACATCTATTTCTGCTTACATTGACTATGCCAAAGCCTTTGACTGTGTGGATCACAATAAACTGTGGAAAATTCTTCAAGAGATGGGAATACCAGACCACCTAACCTGCCTCTTGAGAAATCTGTATGCAGGTCAGGAAGCAACAGTTAGAACTGGACATGGAACAACAGACTGGTTCCAAATAGGAAAAGGAGTACGTCAAGGCTGTATATTGTCACCCTGCTTATTTAACTTCTATGCAGAGTACATCATGAGAAATGCTGGACTGGAAGAAACACAAGCTGGAATCAAGATTGCT
>SJYC01058183.1:0-86315 GCA_006408675.1 Madoqua kirkii | reverse complement strand
GGGGGCTCCAAAAATCACTGCAGATGGTAACTGCAGCCATGAAATTAAAAGACGCTTACTCCTTGGAAGAAAAGTTATGACCAACCTAGATAGCATATTCAAAAGCAGAGACATTACTTTGCCGACTATGGTCCATCTAGTCAAGGCTATGGTTTTTCCAGTGGTCATGTATGGATGTGAGAGTTGGACTGTGAAGAAGGCTGAGCACCAAAGAATTGATGCTTTTGAACTGTGGTGTTGAATAAGACTCTTGAGAGTCCCTTGGACTGTAAGGAGATCCAACTAGCCCATTCTGAAGGAGATCAACTCTGGGATTTCTTTGGAAGGAATGATGCTAAAGCTGAAACTCCAGTACCTTGGCCACCTCATGCAGAGTTGACTCATTGGAAAAGACTCTGATGCTGGGAGGGATTGGGGGCAGGAGGAGAAGGGGACGACCGAGGATGAGATGGTTTGATGGCATTACGGACTCGATGGACATCAGTCTGAGTGAACTCCGAGAGATGGTGATGAACAGGGAGGCGTGGCGTACTGAGATTCACGGAGTGGCAAAGAGTCGAACATGACTGAGAGACTGAACTGAGCCACCAGGGGAAACCCCCACCATCTCAGAATGGGTCTTTATTTGGAAATAAGGTGTTATAGATATCATGAGTTAAGATGAGGTCATACTGGAGCAGAATGGCCCCTAATCCAAAATGGCTGGTGTTGATATAAAAAGAAGACTTTGTGAAGTCAGGGACACAGGGAGAGCACCATGTAAAGGTGGAGGAGGAGAGGAGAGTGCTGGGTCCACAAACCAAGGATGGCCAGGCTGGCTGGCTGGCACTGAAGCCAGGAGGGAGGTATGAACAGATTCTCCAAAACTCATGTCCGTGAGTCGGTGATGTCATCCAGCCATCTCATCCTCTGTCGTCTCCTTCTCCTCCTGCCTTCAACCTTTCCTAGCATCAGGGTCTTTTCCAATCAGTCAGTTCTTTGCATCAGATTGCCAGAGCTACTCTCACAGCTCTCAGGAGGAGTCTACCCTGCTGACACATGGATTGGAGACTTTATAACCTCCATAGCTGTCATAGAATAAATATTGTCTGTTTAAAACCACTCAGGTTGTGCTGCTTTGTTAACACGGCTAATAACTGAGGAACTGAGATGGAAAACCATATCCTGGCCACTCTCAACCACTGTACTTTTCTCAGTAGGAAAGAGAATACAATGTAAGTAGCTGAGGGGAAGGTTTTAGTTGTCTATCTGTTTGTGTATATGTATGCATGCACATAAATGTATACCGGGTCATAATGTAAGATGCAATTCACTGAAGTTTGCAAGCCACTGAATTAAAAAGGGTTTGAATAGAGTAATAAGATCAATTTTCATTTTAGAAGAAACAAAGACAGGTCAAGATTTTAGAACTGGAAGTCAAGTAGGGTAAACTCATTTGTAGGGATGAATTCAAAGGCTCTTCCCCTGGCAGGATGAGATGATAAGTTTTCTGCCTGAGGCTGATGATGGGGCAGGGGTATCACCTGAGTGGGTGCTGGTCAAGATGGACCTGTTGTAATCTAAGTGTTTGTTGCCCTATGACATTGTGCAGTGTGCAACCTGGATGACTGTCCTTGGTGTTCCTAGGATTGGATTAGAGATGGTCATTGGGGAAGAGGGGAGCAGCTGTACCAATCCCTCTTCTTAAGCATGTTTTTCGAAATGGGTACCTTTGCAACAGATCCTTAAAGGTAACATGTTGGCTTTCCATGTATAAAATCTACAGTGGACAGGCAGCAAGGGCAGCAAGACAGTGAGACCCAGGCCTAGGGATATAAGCTCCTCCAGAAGGTTAGTTCCCCTACCAGAACATAATGCCACGAGGACACAGACTTCTTCCATGATACTTGGTGCCTACCCCAAAGCCTAGAATAAACACTCACCAGATGCTTAACAAATATTGTTGAATTAATATTAAAAGCAATATAGTGAGGAATATGCATGAAAGGAAGTCACAGGGTGATCATGTTTAATGTCCTTGCTCCCTCACCAGCCCCGACCCCCTGTGGCAGTACCACCCCTCCCCCACAGGCCCCAGCTGCACATCTCCTCCATGTCCCTTCCGCTGCGGTGACTCTGCAATTCCATGTCTGCCTCTCCTGCCCATGACATGACCCAAGGAAAAGGATGCTGCTGGCAAGCTGTGTGGCCTCTGCTGAATCACACCCCCTCTGACAACGAGCCCATCACTCAACAGCTGCAGAGGCGACCGTGACATTTGCGGATGCCCTGAGCCCTGTTCCGCGGCAAGGGATTATCGCAGCATGCACAAATCCTCGTAGAAGACCACGGTGTCCGGCTAGAGTGACTGACAGAATTAAACATGGTCTAGACTCAGGAAGTCCAAGAGGGATTTATGGCCCAATACAAAGAGATGCAAATTTTGCTCTCATTCAAACCGTTCCTATGCTATCATCGATTTTTCTTTCCTTCTCCAGGTTCAGGCTTAACAGCCTTCTGCATTAGGAAGCTGACTCAGTCCGCGGGGCCACACCTCCCTGCTAGCTGTGTTTGCCAGCGAGGGTCTGTGGCTCATGGATGCCTCATAGTGGCCCTCTGTTCCCTGAGCTTTGTTCTGAGGAGACTGTCCCTGCGTTCCTCTGAGGCAGGGGCCCATTCAGGGAGGGCAACTCTCCTAGAGTGCCTGGGATTTTCCTTCTTTTGGCACCAAGAGTCCTGTGTGTGAGGACACCTCTCAGGCCTGGGTATGCTGGGATGACAGGCAGCACTGAGAGGGAACTGGAACTTGGGCCTGCTTGTTGGCACAACCAAACTGGCTAACCCTAGCTGTGCCAAAAACAGAAGCATCTCTCTCCGGGAAGATCCTGTTTTATTTTCATTTAAATGAGATGGAAGAAATGTAAGACACCCAGAGAGAGAAGATTCTACCCCACTTCTCATGCCCCAGCCAAAGAGGTGGTGAGGAAAACCCAGACTGCCTGCATTTGAGTTCCCACCTGGACACTTCCTAACTACAAGTTAACTCAACCCCTTGGTGCCCCAGGTTCTTCCTTTGTAAGACAACTATTAAGAAAAAAAAAGTATGTCTTCTGATTTGCGGAAAAGAAAAACAAAAAAACCCCTACAATGAAGAATCACCTCACACAGCTCAAAATGGCCATTGTCAAAGTCTACAAACAATAAATGCTGAAGAGAGTGTGGAGAAAAGGGAATCCTCCTAGACTGTTAGTGGGGATATAATTGGTGCAGCCACTGTGGAAAATAGTGTACGTGCACATGCGTACTAAGTCACTTCAGCTGTGTCCGATTCTTTGCAATCCCATTGACTGTAGTCTGCAAGGCTCCTCTGTCCATGGGAGTCTCTAGGCAAGAATATTGGGATGGGTTGCCATGCCCTTCTCCAGGGGATTATCCTGACCCAGGGATTGAACCTATGCCTCTTATGTTTCCTGCACTGGCAGGTGGATTCTTTACCACTAGGAGGAGACTTGTTAAAAAAAAACTAAAAATAGAATTGCTATATGATCCAGCAATCCCACTCCTATACCTATATCCAGAGGAAGCCATGATTCAAAAAGATACATGCACCCCAATATTCAGTACAGCACTATTTACAATAGCCAAGAATGGAAGCAATTCAGTGTCCATCAACAGAGGAAGGGATAAAAAAGACATGGAACATATATACAATGAAATATTACTCAGCCATAAAAAGGAATGAAATAATATCATTTGCAGCAACATGGTTGGACCTACAGATTATCATATTAAGTGAAGTAAATCAGACAAAGACAAAACATTTATACATGGAATGTAGAAAAAATGATACAAATGAATTTATCTACAAAACAGACTTATAGACTTTGAAAAAGAACTATGGTTACTAAAGGGGAAACCAACTGGGGGGGAGGTGGGGATAATCAGGAGTTTGGGATTAACACAGACATACTGCTATATATAAAATAATCAACAAGGACCTTTTGTATAGCACAGGGAATTCTACTCAATATTCTGTAATTACCTACATGAGAAAAGAATCTTAAAAAGAATGTATAAGCGTATATGTGTAACTGATTCATTTGCTGTATATCTGAAACACAACACTGTAAATCAACTATGCTGCTGCTAAGTTGCTTCAGTCGTGTCCGACTCTGTGTGACCCCATAGACGGCAGCCCACCAGGCTTTCCCACCCCTGGGATTCTCCAGGCAAGGACACTGGAGTGGGTTGCCATTTCCTTCTCCAGTGCATGAAAGTGAAAAGTGAAAGTGAAGTTGTTCAGTCATGTCCGACTCTTAGCGACCCCATGGGCTGTAGCCTACCAGTCTCCTCTGCCCATGGGATTTTCCAGGCAAGAGTACTGGAGTGGGGTGCCAATCAGCTATACTCCAATATAAAATAAAAATGGTTAAAGCATGTCTTATGGGGTCACACTAAAGATCAGAAGAGAAAAAATTATACAATACTCTTTTAGCTGCAACTAGCTGGACAATTATTATTGTCACATCTTCTCTGCAGAAATGGAGTTCTTCTATTTTCTGGAGCCTGCACTGTTTCCTTGGGAATGAGTGGGTTAAAGAACCCTGATACTTACAGACGAACATGACTAAGAAATAGTTCTAATGGGAAGATGTGATCTCTTCTTCTCCCCTTTTTAAAATCTTTTATGTTAAATATAACAAACACACACAAAAAAGTGAGTCTCTCTGTAGTGTCCGACTCCAGGGACTGTATAGTCCATGGAATTCTCCAGGCCAGAATCCTGGAGTGGGTAGCCGTTCCCTTCTCCAGGGGATTTTCCAAACCCAGGGCTCCTTCATTGCATGCAGATTCTTTACCAGCTGAGCCACTGGGAAGCCCAAGAATGCTGGAGTGGGTAGCCCATCCCTTTTCCTGTGGATCTTCCAGAACCAGGAATTGAACCAGGTCTCCTACACTGCAGGTGGATTCTTTACCAGCTAAGCTACCAAACACAGACAGTGCCATAAAACAAATGTAAGCTTCATAAATTACTACAGAGTGAAAACTCTCATAACCAGTACTTTTGTTAGAAGGCAGAATTTTGCCAGCCTTCCCAGGACCCCTCGCCACTGCTCTTCCCAAATTCTACCCGGTCTTTCCCCTGTGGTTCCTGTATGGCAGGCAGATTCTTTACCACTTGCGCCCCCCGGGAAGCCCCTGCTAAGAGTATCCTCATGTTTCTTGTATCAAGCGATGACCCATTTTTTTGTTTGTTTTCTTTAGGGTAAGAAAAGTGGCACTGGGGTACTACCTAACACAACTCTTTTGCTTCATCTAGGAAACAGAGGGCTGGGATCTCCTCTTATTTATAGGGAATAAAAAACAAAGCAGCATGATTTCTATAGGAAAGGGTTTAAGTAGGAACTTGCAAACATTACCTCCTTTTTTGTGCCTATGCTTCCTATTGCCTGGAAGGGGCACAGAGATCTTGGTGTAGGTTGCTTAAAGAAAATAGACAATAGTCACAGTCCATTAAAATCCCATCTGCTTCCCATAAAATGGAAAAGTCATTACTGGCCGAGTCAGGGGGTCTCAGGCTCATGTGGAGGAAGCGATCACCTATCAGCCCTCCCTTTACAACCTTGCTGTTTGCAAAGGGGCGAGTTACCCCCTTATTTTTCTACCACGTCAGTGCTTTTTACATTGAACCGTGCTTCTCCCCAAACAGTTGTTGGTATAAAACATTCCTAATATCGTTTTGAATGGTGCTGAGAAAAATGCAGGGTCAGATGGGAATGGTATTAATTGCTGGATTTAGAAAGGAAGAGGCTGGGTGGGTGTGGAGAAGGTCACTGGGACTTAGGACTTGAATCAGACAGGGAGGGAACAAGCTTCCCTGGGGCATGGGGTGTGGAAGGGAAACGGCTTAATGGAGGAAATTATTCATTGATGGCCAGGCAGTTAGAAATTCACACCAGGAAGCACAATTTGAAATATGGCTTGGTGTATCTGTCAGGATTTGTTTCATTTAACAGAACTGAAAGAAAATCCAAATAACAGTGGTTTAAAAACAATAAAGGCTAATTTATCTCTGGTGGTATGGATTCAATAGTGGGTGTGTTGATTCCATGGCTGGCAGAGACTTCTACCTTCCTGCTTTGTCATCCTTAGAATGGGGACGTCCACCCTCAAGGATACCCTGTGGTCCGAGATGGCTGCTGGAACTCTTGCCACCACCTCCAAGATTTAGGCAGCTGGAATCAGGGAAAGGTGGTGCTAGCGGTAATGAACCTGCCTGCCAGTGCAGGGGACTTAAGAGACAAGGGTTCAATCCCTGGGTTAGGATGATCCCCTGGAGAAGGGCATGGCAACCCGCTCCAGTATCCTTGCTTGGAAAATCCCATGGACAGAGGAGCCAGGGGCTACAAGTCCATGGGGTCGCAAAGAGTCCAACATGACTGAAGCGACTTAGCACGCACAAAAATCAGGAAAAGGTCAACAGGGTGTATATCAGCCCCTTAAGTAGCCTTCCCAGAAACAACACCCAACAACTTCTGCTCACATCTCAGTGGACAGGCTGAAAAGGAAGCTGGGAAATAGTCTTGAGTTTTTGGAATAAATTAGACCCTTCTGGAAAGTTAGATGGGGAGAATGACTAGGCGGGTAGGGCAACCAGCAATCTTTTCTACATGTGATGAGGCAGTCAAATATCATTGGTTAAATATAGAAACTCCAGCGTTACTTAGGTTAATGTCTGAGCTATAGATGAGTGATCAACAAGACAACTAACATTTCTAAGATATAATTTCATCTGTAAAATGAAGAAAGTAATAAAACCTCTTGCAGAGGTTTGTGGTGAGAGTCAGGTAAAAATGTTGATGTAGAATGCTCAGGACAGCGAAATCCCTCCAAAATGGCAGCTATTGCCATACCTGTGATTTAAGAGGCTGGGAAAGCAATATTTCTACAACTTTTATGCTTGTCCATGACAAAAATATCAAACCCCATTGAAATAAATGTATCACTCAAAAGGCATGACTGAGGGGTCTCCGAATCTGTGATGATGGCTCCTGTTAAGTGCGATCCCCACAGGACTAAATGACGCAGGTATCCTTGAATTCCTCTGTGAGAGGGCCTGACCATTTTGAGGGACTCCCCTTGAACCTGAGTGGATGCAGCTTCTTCCATATCCCACTGCTGTCCACCGGGTAGAGACTGGAAGGGCAGATACTGCAGCGATCTTGCTCGAGTGAGTTGGACAGCCGTGGGAAGTTCTGTGGCTGGACATGCTGCCTTAGACTTATTCTACCCTTACTCCAAGAGCGAGCCCCTCACCACGTGCTCTCCTTCTAGGGGGCTCTGACCATTCTGCTTAGATCTCCAGCTTCCTTACCTCTCTGCAAAGCTCTTTGGCTCCATTTCTTTGGTAGCCCTGGTCCAAGGGACCCACCCTATTGAGTCAGTACTTTCCAAACTGTGTCCCAAGGAACAGTCTCAAACACTTTTGCACTATAAAATATGTGTGAGAAACATGTATTCTACACCACTTGGGGAAGTCACACCGCACACTAACATGTTAAAGGCTCTGAGAAGTTCCGCAAAGAAATGTTACTATTGAACTAAACATGTCCCACTTATCAACTAAAAGACCTTGGCCTAGAGGCCAAGTTTCCTTGTTCCTGGGAGAACTTCCTAGTGAATCCCTCTTTTCAGCCAAGGAAAAGAGCTGAAGCCCATGGGCAGATCTGCGCTAACCACCAACTAATCGACACCAATAAACGATACACCGTTTCCTGGTGCCATTTATAGATGCTTCTTGCCTCTTCCTGTTCTTTGGGATGAAAAATGAGATCCTGTGAGTGAAAAGTGCTTTATAAGCCGTTTAAATACTGTGTAAATGTTAATTGTTACCAGTACAATGACTCACTCTGGCACTCCAAACCCCTTTTCCCTGGGAAGTGTCATTTTCAGAATTATAGTTCCATAACAGAGTTGAAACCTACACACATAATAATAGCCATTTCTACCAAAGGGTCCCTACTTTCATGCAATAGGTAAACAATCTGTTCCTACAGAGTGGAGGAAGAAAGAAGTAGAGACACAAACTGCCTTGAATCCTCAGGTTACCTCCAGTCACACAAGCCCCAAAGCCCTCCACCAGCAAGTGCAGACACTCAGAGCTGTCTCTTGCCTGCCTGGCCACAAACCATCAGAGTCAGACCCTCTCGGTCCCCACAGACTCCGCAGTGGCCGCCCCTGGCGTCAGACTTCACAGGAACTGCCTCCTTAGGATCCCTGTAAACCTGGGCCAGGAAATGCCAGGCGAGACCTGCTTCGCCTGAGCCGCTGAACAATGGACTCTTCCTTGTTTGTTTTGAGAGATTTCAGCTGGTGGCTCCTCCTTTCCTCGACACCACAGCGGTTTTCAGAGGCACACCCAGCCGCAGAGCACACCCAGGGCTGGCGTGGGCTCAAGGGCAAGGTTTAAGTTCATTTTGCTGACTTCTTTCCCGTTTCTCCTCCAGAGAAAACAGAAAAGAAAGGTCTCTATAGCCCAAGTAAAACAGCACAACTAAAAATATTTGACTAAGCCAGACACAGAACAGCAAAAATTGTATAATTCCACTTAGGTAAGGTATCTAGTTCGATGAGGCAAATTCACAGAAAGCAGGATCAATGAAACCAGGGGCAGGCAGCAGGGAGGAACGGGGAGGGCTTGTGTGGAGGGTGTGAGGGTTTGGGTAGGGAATGACAAAAAGGCTCTGGAGATGGACAGTTGATGATAGCTGCACGACAATGTGGTGTATTTAGTGCCCCTGATCTGTACACTCAGAAGCGGTCAGAACTGTAAATTTTATGATACGTATATTTTGCCACAATAAAACAAAATAAACAGCAATGACTTCAGTGAAATACTCGCTATGGTTCCCTGAACATGATGTCCATCCCCAGGGACAGCTCATCATCCATGCTATGTAGCAGACGTGGTCCTGGGAAGAAGGATAAGAGGCCCCCTAGTCACCCTTCAGTCCTGGGCGACTGAATCCCACGGGGAGGGACCCAGCGACAGTGCCGCTGGCACCCAGGGGGCTTGTGAAGCTCTGGGACATAAGCAGGAAGGCTCATCTCTGCTTTCTTGAGCAGCTTTCTGAAGTCTCAAGGCAGCCTGTAAAATTCTTTTGGCAGACACTGGAAAGTCCCAGGAAGACGTCCAAGCTTCTCTTAGGACGAGAGCTCCACGAGAGGAGAGTTTGGGAACACAGAGAGTCATCTGCGAGGAGGTAGAAGGAAAACGGAGTTTACTCAGCAAAGACAGGTTTCATAAGGTCTTTTGTTTGACCCAGGAAAAAGGAGACGACAGACTGGTGGCCGAACTGTCTGAATTTCAGACATCAGTCACTAGGTGGCGCACACACCGTAATAAATACCCTGAGAAGAGGCAGTTTCATCAGCAAATTGAGTTTCAAGGTTCAGTTCAGAAGCAGGGGAGAGTTTACAAACAAGCTACTCCTCACCGAAGGCGAAAAACAACCGCCACATCTAAACCCTTCTAGATTCAACCTAACGATGGCAGAGCTTCGATCGTCTTGTGACAACAGGGAGGAGGGCATCGTATCTACCTGAGGATCGGCCATGGCCTTTTCCTGGAGGAGACAGAGGTAATGTGAGCCCGTGGACAGAGAGGTAACGTGAGCTCCCGAGAAAGGGCCCTGTTCACACCGGCCATTGTTTCTCCCAAGAGAGGGTTAGCGGTGGCACTTCCAGAACACAGTGGTAGGAGCTGAAGAACGCATTCAGTCTGCTCAGCTCCTGGAATGGGTTTTTTCCCTCCCCCTTTCAAGCCTGTTTGTTCTCAGCAAGTGCTCAAATGCGCAGGAGACCAGGACAAAGGCCATCAACTCGGAACGCAGAGCCCTGCGCCAGGAAGACGACAACGGGCCAGCTCCTCTCACCACCCAGGGTCATTCTTATTTACACAAACAATTAACAGGCACACATGCAAACCCAGCCGGGAACAGACCTGATAATGACCTAGATAATAAAGCGATCCAGTACTGCAGAGAGTGGAGCAAGCAGCTTGTCTCTCTTGTGCCCAAGGTAGTTTCACCTTCTGTCCTCTGTCACCCAGCTGTGTGGGGCCAGGTCTGTTCTGATTCAGAGCAAAGTGGCATCATTCAGTCAGTCAGTGGCACTGATGAAGGGCCCTCCAAGGGCTTGACTCAAGGCTAGGGTGAGATATGGAGGAAGGAGAAACTTCTGCCTCAGCGTCTAGGAAACTATAGTCTAGGGTTCCATTATCCATGACAAAAGCCACATGTGGCTATTTATATTAAATGAAAAGTAAAGAAAACTGAAAATTCAACTCCTAAGCCATACGCACAGCTAGTGGCTACTGTACTGGACAGCACCAGAACCATTTCCATCATTGCAGCAAGTCCTGTTAAAGAGCACTGTGGTGCTAGTGGGAAAGAGCCTGCTTGCCAGCGCAGGAGACATAAGAGATGAGGGTTCGATCCCTGGGTTTGGAAGATCCCCTGGAGGAGGAAATGGCGACCCACTCCAGTATTCCTGCCTGGAGAATCCCATGGACAGCCTGGCGGGCTGTTATCCATAGGGTCACAAAGAGTCGGACACAACTGAAGCAAGTGAGCACATGTGAACAACGAGAGACCGCTTTCAGAGATGGCAATTAACCAAGAGCAAATTAACGGGAGGAAATGAAGGCTCAGACAAGTTGTGTCTTTCAGCCAGGAAATGGTCTTCTGACTCCTACTCCAGTGCTTAGAAGCATCCTGAGCATTGTCTTAACTCTAACACACCAAGTGTTTGTGTTTGGGAGGTGGTGGGTGCTGGATAAGTTATTAGAATAGAATTTTAAGCAATTTAGAAGCATGTTCTCTTAACCTGTAGCCTCCAGATAGGTGATTCATTTCTGGTTTCACTTCATCCATGATATTCTTCCCCACCTGCCACCTTAAAAATCTCTCTCACTGAGATTCACTCTGTGCCAGAAGCTGGGATAAATACTGTCACGTATTTAATTCTCACAATTTTCTGTGAATTGGGTTAGTGGTACCTACCTAAGCGTCATCCATCCATCCCTTGGCCTTCCCAGGAAAGAGATCCCATTCCCAGCTGTAGCTCTAGCTCTAGAAGTGGGCCTCTTTGATCCAAGAGGAATCATTTGTCATCGATAAGCTGAGGAACTCAGTTCAGTTCAGTTGCTCAGTCATGCCTAACTGTTTGCTACCCCATGAACAGCAGCATGCCAGGCTTCCCTGTCCATCACCAACTCCCAGAGTTTACCCAAACTCATGTCCACTGAGTCAGTGATACCATCCAACTATCTCATCCTCTGTCGTCTCCTTCTGTTCCTGCCCTCAGTCTTTCCCAGCATCAGGGGTTTTCAAATGAGTCAGCTCTCCGCATCAGGTGGCCAATGTATTGGAGTTTCAGCTTCAACATCAGTCCTTCCAATGAACACCCAGGACTGGTCTCCTTTAGGATGGACTGGTTGGATCTCCTTGCAGTCCAAGGGACTCTCAAGAGTCTTCTCCAACACCACACTTCAAAAGCATCAATTCTTAGGCGCTCAGCTTTCTTTATAGTCTAACTCTCACATCCATGCATGAATACTGGAAAAACCATAGCCTTGACTAGATGGACCTTTGTTGATAAAGTAATGTCTCTGCTTCTTAATATGCTGTCTAGGTTACTCATAACTTTCCTTCCAAGGAGTAAGTGTCTTTTAATTTCATGGCTACAGTCACCATCTGCAGTGATTTGGGAATCCAGAAAAATAAAGTCAGCCACTATTTCCACTGTTTCCCCATCTATTTCCCATGAAGTGATGGGACCAGATGCATGATCTTAGTTTTCTGAATGTTGAGCTTTAAGCCAACTTTTTCACTCTCCTCTTTCACTTTCATCAAGAGACTCTTTAGTTCTTCTTCAGTTTCTGCCATAAGGGTGGTGTCATCTGCATTTCTGAGGTTATTGATATTTCTCCTGGCAATCTTTATTCCAGCTTGTGCTTCTTCCAGTCCGGCGTTTCTCATGATGTACTCTGCATAGAAGTCAAATAAGCAGGGTAACAATATACAGCCTTGACGTACTCCTTTTCCTATTTGGAACCAGTCTGTTGTTCCATGTCCAGTTCTAATTGTTGCTTCCTGACCTTCATACAGATTTCTCAAGAGGCAGGTCAGGTGGTCTGGTATTCCTATCTCTTTCAGAATTTTCCAATTTATTGTGATCCACACAGTCAAAGGCTTTGGCATAGTCAATAAAGCAGAAATAGATGTTTTTCTGGAACTCTCTTGCTTCTTTGATGATCCAGCAGATGTTGGCAATTTGATGTCTGGTTCCTCTGCCTTTTCTAAACCCAGCCTGAACATCTGGAAGTTCATGGTTCATGTATTGCTGAAGCCTGATGTGGAGAATTTTGAGCATTACTTTACTAGTGTGTGAGGTGAGTGCAATTGTGCAGTCGTTTGAGCATTCTTTGGCATTGTCTTTCTTTGGGATTAGTATGAAAACTGACCTTTTCCAGTCCTGTGGCCACTGCTGAGTTTTCCAAATTTGCTGGCATACTGAGTGCAACACTTTCACAGCATCATCTTTTAGGATTTGAAATAGCTCAAGTAGAATTCCATCACCTCCACTAGCTTTGCTCATAGTGATGCTTCCTAAGGCCCACTTGACTTCACATTCCAGGATGTTTGGCTCTAAGTGCGTGATCACACAATCGTGATTATCACAGCTCTTAGCCAATCAGGGTATGGCATCCTTGTTGCCATAGCAATTAGTTAAGAAATTGCATGTGACTTCTTTGAGCCAATAGGAAACAAGAGGAAGTTAGTTAAGTGCTTCTGGGAAAGAAATTTGCTTTCCCCCAAGGGAGCGTGACTGGAGGAGAGAGTCTCTTTCTCCTGAACCGGTGTATGCATAAAAGGCCTGCAACTGCGGCAGCCCTTTCTCTACAGCTGACATGTGCTAGGGCAGGGAGCCCAGATGCAGAGGAAGAGACAAGGCCCAGACTGAGCTGCTGCTGGTCCTCTGGTCCTCTGCAGTGTCAGCCACTGAGCCCCTCCATTGTTTGAACACTGAGTTAGACTTCCTGTGACTTGTAGCCCAAGAACCTCAATTGATAGCCCCATTCTGCAGATAAGGAAACTCAGGCTAAAAGAACTTCAATAACTTGCCCAGTCTGCTAGCTAGTAAAAGGTGGGGACAGGAGAGAAACATAGATGTTCTTGATGTCAAAGCACATGGTCTCTTGTTGTTATCATACTGCTTTTTCCCTTCGTGAACTGTATCTGTATTTCAAAGATCTTGGGGAGAAACTGACAAGATAACCAAGAAATGACACCTTTAGGGACATAAGAAAAGTATTTTACTTTGGATATTAGCTGAGCTTGTTCTGATTGCCTGGGTTTTGTAGGCACATGAAAACCAGATGTGGACTTTAAAAACTCACTGGCAGCCAGACTTTGTGGTCTTTTCTATATGTTAATCTTTCTGAGTGCCCTTAGAAAACACTTTGTGATCTTGGTTGTTTTTTTTTCCCTAGAATGGGTGGGAAGCTTCTAAAGAGAACTGCTGAAGTTTATGCTTTTCACATCCACTGAATTAAATACTTTGGCTCCTCCCAAAGGCACAGCAAACTGAGCTCTGTGGCAGTCAGGCCTCACTTTACCCTCTGCTTTTTATTTATCAGGCAAGAATACAGGGAGCTTGCTGGTGAGCCCTTGGAGCTTGACTTAGCACCCTTCGATGTTGGAAAGCTATAGTCATAGACCTAGAGATCTGTTTCAATATTTCTGGATTCATCTAACACTCTGGAGAAAGGGAGCAGTAATTTCCTTCTCTGTCGCCTTTCCACTCTCTTGTGTCTCTTGGCTCTCTCCTCCAATGTTGCACTTGACCTTACCATTTAATGAAGGTCATTCTCCCTGCAAATATCACATTAAACACATTGGGAACTGATCAACTGAGAGATTTCCGAGCAGAAAGGTCACAGCTAAAGGCATCATTTTCTCTGCTCCCCTTGGCAATAGCACTGGAGGAGGGGCCTTGGTGGAGGCAGAAGGTATCATAAAGATGCCTTGTAACATGTGGGATTAGCAGTCAAGGTGTGCCTGCTGTTGCACTAAACAGGGGCTCTAACCTAAACCATGCTGCCATGGAGAATTTCTGTCTGTCCTTTGGCAGAAGGGGCAGTTCACATCAAAAGCCAACGACCTAAAAAAATTGCTTCTTTTGATGACTGGGCCTAATGACCAAGTTATTAGACATCTAGAGTTGCAAGTTTTCCCTACTCTCCTTGAGTTTTCCATCCCAGAAACACTTCCTGATTATGAAAGAACCACGTGGGCTGGACTTTTCTCCAAATAAAAGATGAGGGGCTAGCAACTACGTCCTAAGTGCGTAACAAGTCACTGGGTGGTTCTGAACAGGATGAATTGTCCCCAAAGATGTGAGGTCTTCTTGGTCTTCCTGCTTCCCCTCTTGGTTCTTCCTTGCTCTCTAGCTTCATGCCTCTGGTCCCATTCTTATTCTCAGCCAGGTCCCTACTTTCAACATCAGCCTCGCCCTGCAGGTGGAACCCAGCACATGGGCCAAATGGGGATAAACGCATCCCAAAGGTCTACAAAGAGGGGCCGGCTTGATCCCCAGCAGGTGTGAGGTAGCCAGCACCTGCAGTGCAGCAGCAGGGCGCCTGGCCCCACAGGGTTGGGGCACGAGCAAGGCCCCTTGAGTGTGTTCAGGTTTAACCGGGGTGCTTGGATGAAGTGACAGCAGTGGTGGACAGGGCAGAGGAAGTGAGGGGAGTGTCTGCGAGCACAGGTGCTGGAGTCAGACAGACCTGGGTTTAAAACCTGGCTCATCCACTCACCACATGTGGGGTTTGATCAAGTTACTGAACTTCTCGGAGGTTTGGTTTTCTCATCCTTTACAAAGTGATTGTTTAGGATGATTTGAAAGAATCCAAGTATCCATAGAGACAAAGCAGATTAGGGGCTGGGGAGGGGAATGGGGTGAGTGTTAAAGGTCATGGGGTGATGCACACAGCAATTCTTTTTTGGAGGGATGAAAATATTCTGAAGTTAGATTGTGGTGATGGCTGTACAACTGTATAAATATGCTAAAACTCACTGAATCATATACTTTAAAATGTTGAAATTTATGGTATGTGGATTATATCTCAAATTTGTTTTTAATGGGAAAAAAGGAAAACAGAAAACAGCACAGCATTCTGTCCAGAATCCCACTGTCATTAATGGTAGTGAAAGTTATGTTGTTACTCCAGTTACAGTAGTAACAGACAGAACAGGCTCACTCTTAATGCATTAAGTCCTATTGCCAGGAATACAAAAAAACAGAGCAGGCAGTTTCCTAGAAAGTCCATTTAATTTGAAGACTTAGGGGGGAAAGTTACAATTTGGCCTGTAAATAATTAACATATTTTATATTAAACAAATAAATATAGAATGTAAAATTTGGAAGATGCAGAAAGACCTATAACTTTAAATACCTTCCTAGCTTGAGAAGAACTCTAGTGTCCATATATACCCCTGTCCGCCATAAAGCTTACTTCTTTGAACAACTTTGGGTGGAGTTTGCATGGTCAGAGCTTTCTGGGGGTGGGGGCAGGGGGAGTTTGCATTAACTGCTGAGAATCTGAGGCTCTGGGGAAACTTGGCTCCAGGCATTATGATATCCTTCACCAGCAGTCTCAATGGGGACTTCTCAGACCATGCACTCTAGGGAGGTTGGTCTGCCCTCTGAAGCTGCTACAACCTTCTTCTTCCTCACCTCAGGACTCTGAATATTGAACAGAGGACCTGAAGGGAGAAACTGACAAACCCATGGGCCTCTAAGCTTGGGCAACACCAACTCAGGGATGTTTGGGAGAATAAGGACCACGCCAAGGATTGGGTTCCTCCACCCCAACCACCACACATAAGAGGTGAACAGGGTACAAGATGGCATCTGCTGGCCACAGAGACCTCCAGGCTTGTGCATCTTCCTGTGACTGACCAGTACCCTGGATTGTTGTGTTTTTCGTTTTCACTCCGCAGATACCTAAGTACTCACCCCAGTCCCCAGTAAGAGATCTCACCTTGCAGGTACACCCCCAGCAGCCTCAGTCTCCCACTCTAAAGCAGCTCTGATGTGAATGGGGGCGAGAGTCTGAAAGAGGAATTGTACTGACTCTACAATGAAGAGACTCTAACAAAAATGATGTCTTAAGTAATGGTTAAAAAAAAAAAGTAAATAAATAATGAGGAGCAGATTTTAAGTCTGGTTCCAAAACATGATAACTATCTATGCACCATTTCAACCTAAGAAAAACTCAGTGATTCTGGGATTGAGACTGAGCCATATCAGCCTTCCGGAAAAGATTACTAAAAGGCAACTGTGATTACTGGGGGAGATTTGGGTGGAGTCCCGTCTGTTCCCTCAGCACTGAGTGATCTTTTGAGATCCTGTTTGGCTTTGTGGTTCTGCTGGTCAGCTGGAAGCTCATTTTGCCAGCATTCACTGGAGAACAGAATTGAGAATAAGGCCTCATTGGACATCATCCTAGGGGCTTCAGTCCCTGCAGATCTAAATTTCCTGAGATAAGACTGTGGCACTGTTCCAGAACATGGCCCTGAGGTGGGCGCTCCAACCTGGGATCGTAGCTGAATACTCTGTGGGGTGTGTGTATGTGTGTGTACACGTGGTTGAGTGTGTGTGTGTTGGGGTGTGTGTGAAGAAGGTGCTTGTGGTGGAGTAAGTGTGTTTGGGGTGGGGCGAGTGTGTTTGGGGTGGGTTGAGGGTGTGTTAGGGAGCGTGTGTTCGTGCTGGGGCAAGTGTGTTTCTGGTGGGGTGTGAGAAAGAAGAGGAAATGCTCAGCTGCTGCAGGTCACACTCTTACTGTATAAGCTGTATTTAGACTGGGGGCTTCTCCTTTAAGCTTTTACTGGGGACTGGGCCTCAGAATTGCTACTTTCCATTTTTCTCTCCTCTCCTTTTGCTCCTTGTTAAATGCCAGTTCAGGTGTCTGCCTGCCTCAGAGGACCAGGCCTTACACAGACTAGCAGTCCCGGCCACAAGCGATTAGGGACTGTGGATTTTCGGGACATAGCTCTTCCTGGGAGTTCTGTTCCCTGTGCTCTAGACTCCTTGTTCACTTGGCCAAGTCCACCGGTTTCTGTCCCAGGTCCCTCTTGTCCTGATTTCCAAGATGTTCTCATTCTCCTGCACCTGCTCCGCAGCACCCACTGGTCAGGCAGTTTTCTCACCACCCGCCCCACAGCCACACAAGGAAAATGCTGCCCAGCTCTGTGGACCCGCTCAGCTCTGCCTTTCTGCTTCCTCGGCTCCACCCCCAAGCCTTTTGCTCTTTGTTTCTGGCAGAACCATTCAGCGTCTCCGGTCACCCACTCGCTGCTCAGGAGCGCTGACTCATCACGAGGGATCAGTAGTAGATCCCCCTCCCTAAGGTCTGCAGGGGAAGGATCTCGTGGGCAGACACATGGGAAGAGAGGACAGGTGGCCTTTCCTTCACCTCGGAGCGTGCTGATGAACTACACGGGGGCAGTGCCAGCCTCAGTCATGGGAGGCAGGTGCTGTTCACCCCGGTCCAGTGCCTCCCAAGCCTGGCACAGAGAAGGGGCCCCTGCAGGTGGGCGCCTGGCTGAAGGCAGAGGAGGGAGGGAGCCATGGGCTTCTCAGTCACGACAGCTGCCTTGGACGGGACCTGAGCTGGCTTTGGAGCTGGGTTCTGGCATCTCTTTCCTGAGACTGGAACTGGAGACCAAGGAAAGCAGGAGCTCGAGCTGGCCCACCCTTCAGGTGTCCATGGCTGGTATCTGGTGCTGCCTCTCTGCCTCACCAGTCACGCTGGGCTAGAGCACTCTGATGGTGCTGTTATGTCAACAGTCCAATGTACATGACATTAACCACAAAAACCTTGACCCTGAGTGTCCAGAGTGACACAGAGTGTCCTGTGAGGCAGACAGTGCCTGCACCACCATTTTCCTCTGATCTGATGGGTCCCTGAGCCCTGACCTGGTGACACAGGAGACCCGCCCCATGCCCTGTCCTCATACCCAACCTATGGAGAACTCTGGAGGCAGAACGCCCGTGCTCTATTGCCAGCTCCTCCCCGTACTTGCCGTGTGCTCTCAGACAGCTTATCACCTCTCTGTGCCCCAGTTGTCTACCGAGTGGGATATATTTAATGCTGGGATAGTGACAATTTTGTAATGGGGATTAGTGGGTGAATAACACGATGTGTTGCCAACGGGACTTAGAACGTGCCAGCTGTTCCCGCTGACAGTGGAAGCGCCATCACGGCCACACTCGTCCCAGCCCAGCTGCAGAGAAAGCCCACCACGTGCGACGTTCTAGGGCCAGGATTCCTGCTGCTCCTGGGAGCCAGCTAACCGACAGTGAAATGTGATTCTTGCCACGAACAAATGTGGGACTTGCTTCCTGCTGAACTGTGGCCAGTTCCCCAAAGAACTGTGTCTTTCCCCAGAGACATCCACCCTTACCCTGTTCCTCTTGAGACTGAGAGTGGCATTCCTTTTGGAGGGCAGAACCCTGCTGGCTCGGGGTGGCTGTCCCTTACCCAGCCTCCCACGGAGGTCCTGGCTGGGGCTGGGGCACCAAGCACCAATTGCTGGGTGTATGTAGACCATCTCCCACACCCTGGCCATGGGTGGCCCCTGATGGACACCAGGTGGTAAGGTCCAAGTGGCAGATCAGCCTGGCACTGGGAAGGAACCCAGTAGCCTGGCCTGGGGGGCAGAGAGGACAACTCCCAAGGATGAGTGGGGTCCTATCCCTCACTCTAAGAAACCAGGGGCTTGGCAGAGGAGTCCAGGCACTGCCTCCAGTGCACAGCTCATGGGATGCCGTTTGGCAGCGTGGGGCATGCCTGAGCAAGTGTGGCGAGATGTTTCTCTGCAGGCTGGCTCCCCTGAACAGCCCCTGGACTGTCAGCAGGAAGCTGCTGGGGGACCCCAGTCTTCAGAGGAGAGCTCAGGATTCGCTCAGTGTAAGTCCAGCTTCCAGAAATGAAGCTCACCCTGGGGCAGGCAGGCTGGACCTGTAGGGCCGCCCAGCAAAGCTGTCCTCGGCAGAT
Source organism: Madoqua kirkii (assembly GCA_006408675.1). Classification (NCBI taxonomy): domain Eukaryota; kingdom Metazoa; phylum Chordata; class Mammalia; order Artiodactyla; family Bovidae; genus Madoqua; species Madoqua kirkii. The sequence continues at coordinate 67,210 of SJYC01058183.1, read as the reverse complement.
CTGATGGGAGAGGAACTGGTGAGGGCTGAGGGCTGCCCTTTAAACCATAAGGAATTGCACACCTCACGCTCTGTTGGTGGACAAGGAGGATTAAACACCTGTTAATAGTACCTGTGTATAATGAGATGTAAAATTAGAGATGAGGAGTCTGTGTTAGTGATTATTTGCTGTTACTGTTTTAAAACTGGTCAACGTTGTATCTAAATCCTCTGTGGTTTGTCTGAATGATGTCATTTTACACAGAATTAAAATGAAAACAAAAAACAAAAACAACAACAACAAAAAAACACCTGTGAGGTGGATGCCACGTTACTCCACCAGTCAAATCCCAGAGGCCTGCTTGGTTTGCCTGGCCTCTGTCAGCTGGACACGCATTGGTTTCTAAGGTTGGAGAACATCTGTTGCCCTCGTTTGACCTGTCTGCTTTAGACATGCCACAGAGAAGATTTGTAATAGTTATTTGCAAAGGCAGGTGGGGCGCTTTGAAGAGAAGCCTCCTATAAACAGAAAACACGGACAGCAGGGTGCTCTGCCCTGAGGCTGAGACGGTCCGCCTGCCGGGCTCTGCTGTGTCAGCAAGGCTCTGCCTTTCCCAGGGCAGCGCCCTTCAAGGTCATGCAGAGGGGAATACGAAGCCCAGCGCTGTGCTCAGAAGACTGAAATGGAGCCTCAGTCGGACCATGTGACCTTGGCTAAGTCACTCAGTTTTCTTTCCCTGAGCCTTATTCTATTCTCTGTGAGATGTAGGGAAGCAGAACTACTTTGCTTAAAAAATGTATCGACTCATGTTGGTGGAAAAAACCCATAGAAAGGCCTGACTTCAGGCTTGGTTCATGGAGGGCCCTACGGATGCTACTAGGTTTTGCCCCCTGGTCTTGATTCCCCTGTATTGGCCCTGGTTCTGGATCCATGTGGCAGCTCTGGCCTCAGCCTCACACCATTACAACACATGGGGCAGCAAAGGAAAGTGTGCACCCGCAGCTTTCTGTCCTGGCAAAGTCCAGGGATTCCCTCTGCCTTTATCTGGTTAAGTCGTGTGCCCACCCTGGACCAAGCAGTGTGGCCAGGACACTGAACGCACATATTGACATCACTTGCTCACCGAGTGTTTGGAAATAAAAAAAGTGAGTATTAGTAGCTCAGTCATGTCTGACTCTTTGCGACCCCATGGACTGTAGCCCTGCAGGCTCCTCTGTCCATGGAATTCTCCAGGCAAGAATACTGGAGTGTGCAGTCATTCCCTTCTCCAGGGGATCTTCCCCACCCAGGGGTTGAACCCAGGTGTCCTGCATTGTAGACAGATTTTTTTTTTTTTTTTTTCTATTTTATTACAGTCAGCTCCATAAGCAATCACTACCTCCACAATTTCTTTTGAACATAGTTCCTTCTCCTAACTTAATTTCCCTACTTTGAGACTATCAGATTTTGGTGGAATTATGTCCTTTTTAGCAGAGCAATTTTCAGAGCCCAACAGAAAGACCACCTTAATCTACTCAAAAATCATAACATGGTACATAACAAGGCCATGACTGGTATTTAGACAGTAATTCAAGAGATTTCCTAACTTCTATGTTTTACTTATGGGAATTGAAGAACCATACCATTTGACAATTCTGCAAGTTCCAAAAATGCTGGGATCTGTATCTCCTTTCATCCCTACTTCAAACATCAATTCTTTTCCAACTTCAGCTTTCTTGCAGTGCTTTCTCAAATGCCCCTAATAACAACCAATTCATGCTAGTAATGTACTGTTTTGAAACCTTTTTCTCCAAAGTCACAGCCCTTTACTGTATATCAACTGCCTTCCAAACAATCTCAAACAAAAATGTTACAAAACATTTTGGCACTGTATAACAACCTTCCAGTTTCCAACAATAGTTTCTCTTCCTCCGGCATCCAGAAATAAGCTTTGTCACATACATTAGGCATTTTTGTTACAGCAGCTCACAAGGTTTAACAGCTATTTCTGAACTGGACATTGCTGCTGCTATAACAGATAACCCCCATAGCTCAGTGGATTACCTCAGAAGCATTTTGTTTTTCTCACATTACATGCAAACTATGGTTGGGCTTTGGAAGGCATGATGCTAAAGCTGAAACTCCAGTACTTTGGTTGTTGGAGAAGACTCTTGAGAGTCCCTTGGACTGCAAGGAGATCCAACCAGTCCATTCTGAAGGAGATCAGCCCTGGGATTTCTTTGGAAGGAATGATGCTAAAGCTGAAACTCCAGTACTTTGGCCACCTCATGCAAAGAGTTGACTCACTGGAAAAGACTCTGATGCTGGGAGGGATTGGGGGCAGGAGGAGAAGGGGACAACAGAGGATGAGATGGCTGGATGGCATCACTGACTCAATGGACGTGGGTCTGAGTGAACTCTGGGAGTTGCTGGTAGACAGGGAGGCCTGGCATGCTGAGATTCATGAGGTCGCAAAGAGTTGGACACAACTGAGCGACTGAACTGAACTGAATGGAAAAAACCCACCAACCAAAGCAGATTAAGAACGTAGAGAGTGATGTGGGATGACAGTGGAGCGTGATTTTAGATGAGATGCTCAGGGAAGGAGGTAGCATTTGAGAAGCAGCCTGAATGAAAGGACAGAGGCCATGTGAAGACCTGGGCAGAAGGTGCAAGTGCAGAGGCTGTGAGGCAGAACAAGCCAGGCTTATTAGGAAGAGCCATGCAGGCCAGTATGCGCGAGCAGACAAGGAAAGAAGGCAGAGAAGTGGCCACAAGATGCTGGCCCTCAGGCCAAGGGAAGGAGATGGAATTTTATTCTGCTCATGGTGGTGAGACTGGAGGCTTTTCAAAAGGAAAGAGACATGAGTTATGTTTGATCAAGATTTCCATGTACAAATGGTGAACACGCACATGAAAAGTTGCTCAAGATCACTAACCATCAGTGAAATGCACATCAAATCCACAAGGAGCTACCACCTCACCCATGTTAGGATGGCTTTTGTCAAAGAATCCCAGGGAAAGGGGAGCCTGATAGGCTGCCGTCTATGGGGTCGCACAGAGTCGGACATGACTGAAGTGACTTAGCAGTAGCAGCAGCAAGAGATAAATGTTGGTGAGGGTGTGTAGAAAAGGGAGCCCTTCTATGCTATTGGTAGAATGTAAATTGGCACAGTCATTACAGAAAATAGTACAACAGTTCCTCAAAAAATTTGAAAATTGAACTAACATGTTACAGCAATTTCATTCCTGGGTATATATCCAAAGGCATTGAAATCAGTGTCTAGAAGGGATATATGCCCTCCCTTGTCTATTGCAGCATTGTTTCCAATAGCTAAGATTTGGAAACAACCTGAATCCATCAATGGATGAGTCAGTAAAGAAAATGTGGTGTATATATACAAGGAAATATTATTCAGCCAAGAAAAAGAAGGAAATCTCGACAGTTGTGATAATATATATAGACTTTTAGTGCTTTATGCTAAGTGAACTGAGATAGACAAAGACAAAACCTGAATGATCCTACTTATACGTTGAATCTGAAAAAGCTGAACTCATAAAAACAGTAGAATGGTGGTTACCAGGTGCTGGGGGTGGAGAAACTGAAAAGCCATTTTTTAAGGGTAGAAACTTATTAACTAGTAGATAAATAAGTTATGGAGACTGAACATACAACCTGGTGATTATGGTCAACAATACTGTATTATAAACTTCAAAGTGACTTATAGACTAAATCTTAATGATTCTGGACACAAAATAGAAATGATAAATATGTAACAGGACAAAGTGTTAGTAAGGTTACGGTAGTAATCAAAGTACCATATTTCAATGTATGAAGCAAACATGGAGGCTTTAAAGGTATACAATGTCATATGTCAATTATATCTGAGTTTTTAAGTTTTTTTAAAAAAATGCAAGACATACACAACAGGTGATAGCAACAACCACAGATTCCATTGCTCTCATGTGGAAAGGGCAGGGTGGGGGGGGGCAGGGTGAGGGGGAAGCAGGCCCAGACAACAGCATCCGGTACAGGAGGCAGAACTGGGGAGAGGTGGCTGGACTCAGGATACATTTTAAGTTAGGGGTCCATCCCTGGAAGATCCTCACAACCTTCCCAAGTGGAGATTAGGGGTTGTTGTCAGAAGAGGTGGTGATAGATGCTGGTGGACAAAGATCAATAACTTTCCATTACTTCCACCATTTGCAGTTTCATGCAGTTTTTCCTCTAGAGACATATTTTCACCACCGTCAGCTTTTTCTGGGTTGGGAACTGTATCTCCAATCTCATTTCCTACCTCTAATACCTAGAATCACTGCAAGGGATTTTAGAGACAGTATGGCTCAACCCCAGTCTGTTCACAGATGAGAATCCCAAGTCTTTGAAAAATTCTGGGATTATACAAAGTACCCCCCAAGCCAGTCAGAGCTGGCACTGGGCCACAGCTCTGATTTCCAATGCTGGCTTTATTCATAGAGCAAAGGCTCAATTTGGGATGCTGCCAAAGACTTGTGGGGTGATGGGAGAGGGTTTAACCTTCCAATAGTCTCCATTAGCATCCCCCAAATAACCAGCAAGCTCAATAAACAAGGACCCCATCACTGACCACAAAGCTCCCCTCAAGGATCCCATACAGGAATCCTGGAGCCACTCCCACGCTCAGTCACCAGCTCCTCATCAGCAACTCGATTGAGAGTCGAGTCTAGACCATAAAAGGCAGGCACACAGATGGGAACACCAGGGTAGTGCCTTATGTTCTTTTTTAGAGGAAACTATATTTGAAGTACAGGCTTGATAGTCCTGCTGGGAAAGCTGCCAGTGGACAGGTCATTGCTTCAGAGCTGAGGGACACACATTAGCCTCTGAGCAGAGCTGCAGTTCTGCAGTCTATAAAGCAAGAGGCACAGGCTGCTCTGCAGGACAAACAGCTCAGGTGGGAGGACTGTGTGGAATTCTCTGCCGGAGGTCAGTGCGCTGGCTGGTCTCTCTGCGGGAGAGGGAGCTGGGAGCCAAACTGCTTTGCACTTACGACCCAGCACGCTGCCTGACACTCAGGGGAACACTGATACATGCTTGGTAAAGGCAGGGCCAGAGTGGCTGCATCCCATCTGGGCTGTATCCTGAGTGACGGAGGAGCGCTGCATGTCACGAGGGTGTAGAAGGGTTGAGCAATCTGTGGCTCTCACCAAAGCAGTGCAGTGGAGCTCCCCCCGGCCCCCCTCCCCTCACCGCAGACTGTGGTTTTAATTTTCTTCTAAGAAAAATAATCCAGCTTCTCTTTAATCAGTAACCACGATGGTCGGGAGAAGCTGTCACAGAGCCAGTGGGAGCGGTTCCTGTGTTTAATCATGAGAATGGCCCAGCTGTCTTCTCTGAGGAGGGCAGGGAAGTTGCGCCTCGGATGGCTTTCCATCCTCGCCCAGTGACCACCCTCATTTCGGTGGGGAGCCAGCTGGCTGTCTGAGGGGATGGACAAGGGGCATAAATACTCATCCGTGAGCTCCCTGCAGAGAAGGCAATGGCAACCCACTCCAGTACTCTTCCCTGGGAAATCCCATGGATGGAGCAGCCTGGTGGGCTTCGGTCTATGGGGTCGCACAGAGTTGGACATGACTGACGTGACTTAGCAGCAGCAGCGGCAGCAGCAGTGAGCTCCCTGGGAGAGCAGGCAGTTTTGACTGAACATCTCCCCAGATGATACAGGTGAGAAGAGCAGTGTCTCTGGTGGAGGCAGAGGAGTGGGAGGGAGGGAGTGCCCGGCCACAGGACCCTACTGCCTTCCTGGACTGATCAAGGCCTTCCTTTCTCACGGGCCATGTGGTGACTGCCAGCAAAACCTAACGAGTATTGCAGTGGAGCAGGGGAGCTCATGGTGAGGATGTGGCAGGGGGGAGGGTGAGAAGAGGCTGCTGTGGTGCCATTTCAGGGAGATGGAGCAAGTGAGGGGTAACTGGGGTCCTGACTCCCTATTCTGACCTTCGCAAAGAAGGACGGGGGTCCCCAACACACACAGCCATTGTCTGCTTCTGACCTTAAACAGGGGCTCCCCCTGCAGGGTGGCACAGTCAGTAGGCTTCAGGATAATGCTGAGAGCACTCTCACCAACAAGGAGGGACATTGAGTGCTCAAGCTTTAGCCGATGCTTCCTCCGCAGGTGGCGCCAGAAAGGGGTGCGGTCCTGTTCGAAACTTCCTTCCCTGTCATTCTGCCCCAACAGCCCAGCCAGTGTTGACCCAGCTCCTGGGCTCCTCCAGGCATCTCAGCCCTCCCCCCAGTGCCGTGTGGAGACTGAGGACATCCTCCAGCGCTTCTTGTGTATGTCCTATGTTTTAATTTACAATTTTCCTCTCTTCTTCTCTCAGTGGCAAACATGTCCAGGTGAAGAGCTGGCTTTCATCTCTTCCACAACCTGCCGCCTCCTTTCCCCTGCACCAGGGTAAGTCCTGTGAAGCAGTTCAGCTCTGGCTCCCCAGCCCCATGTGCTCTAGAAGCTGCCCCTCTTTCCTCTCTGCACACACGCAGGGAGCAGACATATTTTTCTAACCATTCTGTATTCAGCATCGTCCTTCCCTCAAAACTTCAGCTCCCAGAATATGTGTGTGTTGGCCAAAATTTGCCCACCTTAAAATGAATCATCTCTAATCTCTCTATTTGCATCATGTTTCACATCTCCTTCTGAAACCCCACAGGCACCCTAGTGAAGTCTCACCCTAGAAAGGTGTTAAGTTCACTGAAGGCTTTTTAGAGTGCAGACTGAAATGTCTAGAGCTAACAGTACCCCAGACCTGGAGCACAAAGGCCCTTTCTCCTGAAGGAGGGCAGCTACTATCATTTTAGCCTCATACACACAACATAAAAAATGCCAGCTGTCCTCTGGTAACCACTCACATCAGAGGTACCTCTGCGGCCTTCCCTTTGCAGATCACTTTAATTATAGGCACCTATGCCTACAGGGGGTATGGTGCAAACTGGGAAGCTTGGATTTCAGTAAAGTCCAAACTGCTTTGAAACCAAATACAGTCAACCCTCAATTATCCATGCCAAGGAAAGGGAGCGTGGATAATCCTGAACAGCAGATGATTAAAAAATCATTTCTTTTGGCTTTGGGGAAGTGCCATATGCCATTTGCAACAGAGCAGCAAAATTTCCTCTCTAGTTGTGTTTTGCTCAGATTAATGTTGCATTGTGCTTGCATTTCTCCTCACACGCCAGCTGACAGCAGAGGCCGTGAGACACGGGAGCCTGCAGAAGCGAGGTGAGTGGCAGGGGAAGCCAGCGGCCAGGAAAGAAGGGTAAGGCCCAGGTACTGATGAACAATCAAAGGCTCTGGGTCTCCTCTCTCAACTTGAAATGGAAAGGAGGAGGAGGAGAAGGAAAAAGAAGAAAAGGAAACGAATTAAAAACCCTAAAAGGAGAGACCAGATGGAAAGAGCAGAGCCTCCTGGGGCATCAAGCCTTAGCCCATCAAGTTTTCCCAGCACACTCTTTATGATCCCGTGACATGAACTATCTCCTTAGAACACCTGGTCTGCTCTCTGTCCACGGATCAGTCAGTGCCCTCTGCCTCCTTGCCTTTGTTTCTGCTGTACCACCTGCCTGAAATGCCCTTTTCCTCTTGTGTCCTATCCACGTTTCAGCCCCTTTCAAGGCCTAGCCAATTTCCCACCTTTCCTTTTCCAATCATATCCATCAGAAGCAATGTCCTTCCTTCTTTCTTCCACCCTGCTGCTGAATGCCAATGACAGTCTTCTCTCTCTCAGCATACATGGGGTATAAGCTCTATGAGGACAGGGAGAAATGCTATGATAGATTTCTGATGGGTGTGGTATTCCCTTTAACACCTGGCTGTGTTGGGTACCTGGCAGGCTCCCCTACCTAGAGATGGACAGACTAAACCCTGCAGAAGTTGGGAAGCACTAAACCCATGGTTTCAAACTTGAGCTGAGTTAGCCTTTCCTGTGGGACCTGGTCTCCCAGGGTCTGTTCCTAGAGATGATGCCTCAGTAGGCTGGGGAACTTGGAGTCAGGCATTGCTACAAGTGCTCAGATGATTTCAACCACTGAAAAGTCAGTTATAAAACACCCAAATCAGGTGGCTAACACCCAAATCAGTGGTCCAGTGGCTAAGACTCCCTACTTCCAATGCAGGGGCCTAGGTTCAGTCCCTGGCCAGAGATCCCACACAGCACAACAGATGATCTCACATGCTGCAACAAATATTGAAGATCCCACATGCCATAACTAAGACCTAATGCAACCCAATAATAAATAAATACTAAAAGAAAAGAAAGCACACAAATCATCAATGCTTGCACACTCAACAACTTTCATCCTTGTGTGCCATTCACTTAGGTGAAGCCTAAGTGAGACTTGGGCTGTGACGAAGGCTGAGCACCGAAAAATTGATGCTTCTCAAGTGTGGTGTTGGAGAAGACTCTTGAGAGTCCCTTGGACTGCAAGGAGATCCAACCAGTCTATCCTAAAGGAGATCAGTCCTGGGTGTCCATTCAAAGGACTGATGTTGAAGCTGAAACTCCAGTACTTTGGCCACCTCATGCAAAGAGTTGACTCGTTGGAAAAGACCATGATGCTGGGAAGGAATGGGGGCAGGGGGAGAAGGGGACGACAGAGGATGAGATGGCTGGATGGCATCACTGACTCAATGCACATGAGTTTCAGTGAACTGGAGTTGGTGATGGACAGGGAGGCCTGGTGTGTTGCGATTCATGGGGTCCCAAAGAGTCAGACACGACTGAACGACTGAACTGGAACTGGAAAGGTTAAAAAACAAAGATGCTGAGAAATGCACTAGGGTTATTACTGTTATCTCTCATACTTCTTAAGGCTGACTTCAGCATTAAGTGAAAATAACTGCGAAGAGTGGAGGTTAAAATAGCACAAAGATTTACAACAGATTCTCCAGAAGGCAAATGGCACCCCACTCTAGTACTCTTGCCTGGAAAATCCCATGGGTGGAGGAGCCTGATGAGCTGTGGTCCATGGAGTCGCTAAGAGTCGGACATGACTAAGTGACTTCCCTTTTACTTTTCACTTTCATGCATTGGAGAAGGAAATGGCAACCCACTCCAGTGTTCTTGCCTGGAGAATCCCAGGGACGGGGGAGCCTGGTGGGCTGCCGTCTATGGGGTCGCACAGAGTTGGACACGACTGAAGCGACTTAGCAGCAGCAGCAGCTCCATATTTCCTTGAGCTGAAGCAGCACATTTTTGCATCTCTGACGTCAGAGTACGGCTTATAGGCTGCTTTGGTGTCCAGCACTGCCTGTCCAAACGCTACTTGGCCCTCGCTCTTCACTCCACCATTATGCCAATGAATTATGTGCATTGCTGGCACTACACTACACTACACATGTTGAGTCTCACTGCCATTTAAATAATTTCAAGGAGATTATACTATCATTTGGTACTGAAATGAGAAATTGTTACATACACAGAAGGCCATGAAAACAGCAGCAGGGCATAAATTCGATATTAGCGAAACAAGTATTTACTGGAGGAACAACCACACTTTCTCATTTTCTTGCAAAGAAACATCCCATTGAAACAATTGCTTTATAGCTTCACTTCTCAAATCAGCTTGTACCAATTATGTTGGCCTCACCTGGGACCACAAGAAAACTGCAGAATCTCAGGCCTATCTCAGACCTACTACACACTGGCTTTTGACAAGATTCCCAGGTGACTTGTAAGAATACGAAAGTTTTAGAAGCAGAGTATTATAGGACTTAAGGAAGATATCCATAGGTAGATAAAGCTGAGTTATGTTTAGTTACTGAGATACGCACAGGAAGATTACCTATCACATACTAGGCAAGAAAGCTTGCAAAGAGATGTCAGTGACTTAGAAGAAGATATGGAATATTATGAGAGACCATATCATCAGTTCACTTGAAAGCCCAGAGGACATAGATGTTAACATACACAGATCAGTGGCTAAAATGTGATTCAGAAGAGTTAGGTGAACATGAACAAGATTTGCAAAACATGTTAACCAACTTTTCCACTGTTCTCCTTAGACAAGCATAAGAGTGACACATGGTAACAATACATGTTTAACCTTAAGGGGCTCTTTCAAAAAAGAAAAAAATAATAGCAAAGAAAGCATTTTGTCACAGTTTAATAAGGAACACTTTTCCTTCATAATACATAATATGATGTATCCTACAACCAAAGGCATCTCAGATTTCATGAAATATAACTGAAAGTCCCACACACTTTACCAAATTGCTTTCTCTCAGAGTTTAAATTTCAGCAATCATTGCTTCACTCTGATGCTTCCTAACATTGATATTATTTTCGTAGAAAATAAAGTTTTGAGTTTGTTAATTCTACTTTTTAAGTTTTACACTTTTTAGGTCCTCCAACTCCACGGTTTTAATCGCCTAACTATGAAAAACATACTAATTAGAATTTAGAAAGTTAAGTAAGAATGGAGAGAATATCAGGTGAGAGAGGGAAATGAGGCAGAAAGACACGGGTCCAGACTGCCTCTAACAACTATCGTATCTCCTTTTCCTACTTTAAACACTCATCAACATAAAACATTTAAAAAACCTATTAGCTGCTGTCACAATTATTGTCTTTAATACTTAGAAACCTGTCAAACAGGTATTATTATCCTCTTTTCACAAGTGAAGAGAGTGAAGTCAGAGAAATAAAATAACTCACGCAAACAGAAGGGGGGATCTTCAGTGGTGGGACCAGAATTCAAAAAAGGCATCCCTGCAGCCCTGCCAAGTTGGCGTCTCCACGTCAGCTCCGCCGCGTGCTTTGTAACACACAGCGCTGCAACTGCTCCTGCTGGTGAGTAATCCATACACTGTCCTCCGTGGACTTGCAGGCCTTCAGCTGAGTTGCTGCACCGACATTGCCTTTTACTGAACAACCCCTTAGGCTGCCCGAGCCCTTTGCCTTTAACGTGGGACTAGCCTCCCTGCCTATTCTTGACTGCATTGAAGTATCCAAAACGACGGACTTTCTGTCCATGTAAATGCACCCAGTTCTCACAGTTTCTGAGAGTTCCCCTCGCCACCACCACATTTTAAAAAATTAGATTGCTTTAAGCTCATTTCATTTCATTTAAAAGCATCCTATGTGACTGGCCCACACCCAACAGAGCCATGCCATCTCACTGCTCACCTTTGAGCCTGCCTCATGGTCTCACCACACAGTAACTTTATCCTGGAGATTCTCATTCTTTTCTAATAAGTCAAAATGCTGCTCTGAAGTGAACCCTCTTACTTCTCACTAATTATGTGAGTGGTCCATCAGCCTCACTGACATTTGAATCACCTGGAAGCATTAACATCTACAGGGCTCAGCCACACTGCCAGCCAATTAAGCCAGAATCTCTGGAGGTGGGATCCAGGATCAGAATCTTTTTTTCATTTTGCAGGTGATTCCAATATGCAACCATGATTGTGAGGCAGGAAATCACGCTGCTTACCTCCTTCAGCTGTCCACTAACTCAGTTGTTGCTACCCTTTCCAATTAAGCTCTTTAAGTTAAAAGCCCTTTAATAACTGTTCCTTTTTAAGCCACTTTTCAAAAATAACTCATTTTTATTACAAAAAAATACATTTATTTTACAGTCTTTAGCTTTGCAAATACAGCTGTCAACTACAAATTGGCACTTGCCATTGGCGTTTGCCATCTACAAGGATTAGTCACGTGCTGCTGCAGCTGCTAATTTTCAACAACCCCTGAAAGTGGAGAGCAGAAGTGAGGCACTCTGTGCCCAGGGTGGAGTCGGGGGAGACTGGCAGAACAGGTCTTCAGATAGATATTTTCAGGAGACAACTTTATGAGCCCAATTCTTGTGTCTCCTCACATCTAGGATGACTGCTCCTCATGACTAGCAGCCCATGACCTTCATGAGACTAGCAGAAACCTTCTGCAAAACATGTGTGCTTGATTGCTTTTACACCCCCTTCACCAAAAACCCCATTTATACAGACCTCTCCCCCGAACTCTTTGGGACAGTTTCTCAGAACTCTCTCTGGGCTATAGCCCTCATTTTGCTTCCAGTGAAGCTTAACTTGCAACTCCCACTTGGTGCATTTTTCTAAGACAACACAACTGAGCAAAGAGAAGCAAATATACATCAGCAATAATCTCACTACCGCTAATCTGTCCGTGAAGACACCATCAGTATCTTTTCTTTGTACAAGTTTTGCATATGTGCATTTTATTGTACACGTGGTTTTGTAGCCTTCTTTTCTCATCTGAACGTCTTTTCACTTGGATTTCTTTTCACTCTTGCCTTTTTCTCCTCTCTCCTGGCCTTCATAACTTTCATGATTCAGTCTTTCCTGGGTCTCTCAACCTGGCCTTCTGCTGTGATTCTGAAGCCTCCTTCTATCCTAATGAGTGATTCAGTTCAGAATCACTAAACATGTTCCTTTTGGAGTTGCTGCCTTTCCAAATGGCTCTACCACCTGGCTGCCCAACTGCTCATGCCAGACGTACCTGAGGTCATTCTTGGACACTTGGACACTTTACACTTCATTTCCTTTTTTTTAAAAAAATTGTATTTGCGTATAGTTGATTCGCAATCCTGTGTTAACTCCAAGCGCACGGCGAAGTGGCCACATATAGAGGTGATGAGATTCCCACCTCATACACTAGGTCCCCACTGGTTGTCCATTCCATGTATAGTATAGTCATTTCTAAACAATTATCAAAGCAAATATGTTGTGCTTCTTAATATTTTTTGAATCTGCACAAATCTCTCCATCCCAAAGTGGCAGCTTCCTTCCGTTGAGGCCACTATCTTTGCCACGGCCAAACTGGTCTCCTTCTTGTTTGCTTCTCTCTAGTCCACTCCCCATACCATCTGGGTGGTTTCATAAAATCAGTCTCATTACCTTTAAGGTAAAGTCCACACTCATTAAGACTTTCAAAACTTTGGTGATCCAGCCCCTGCATATGTCAAGCCTCCTCCTTGCTCTTCCCACAACCCAACACATACCTGGGCCACAGTGCTTCAGAAACACTCGACTCTTTCCCTCTTTGTTCTGCCTAAAACATGCTTCTCATCCTTTCTGATGGATGCCTGCTCATCTTGCAGGTCAGATGGTTTCTCACTTCTCTGGAGAAGTCTCATCTGACTCCCTAAACCTGGATTAGAAGCTCTCTCCGTGCTCCCCAGATATCCTGTGCCTCCTCCACCAAGCACAGCTCACCCTGCATCACAGTCATCGCTGCTTGTCTGTATTCTCCTCCAGGCTAGAGTGAGGGGCCACGTCTGTTTTGCTTGTCATTATGTCCCCAGCATCTAACAATACATACTTAAGCCATTGGTTGAATGAAAAAGGAATGATTGAATTTCTTCTATATGAATACATCATGAAATCAATCTTCCGGCACAGAAGCAGGTTTTTGCTGGATGTGATTTCACTTGTTAATGAGAATATTAGCAAGGCCAGGGTGATGTTTCTTTCCAAGCTGTAAGGGGACCCTGGGTAAGGGGGTGGCTTTTTCCTATCTTTAGACCTGTCCCCCAGTCTTCCTCTGCTTCATAGTTCTTCCTACCTAATTTTCCCTCCCTTCCTGCTTTCTCCATCTTCACAAACTTGAAGTCGAATCAGCCTAGTTGAATTTTGTATGAACTTAGTTTTGTTTTTCACAGTGGAAGCTCCTCATCTCCTCATTAATAAGACACCACTGTAACCCAAAGTTCTGTGGGTTTTCAAATAGCATTATGTTCATGAATATCTGATGTTCACTTGCTGTTGATACCAGCATCATCATTTCAGTGGTCAGGGGAGGGGAAGGAGCTGGTAAAAACCAGAGATAAGATTATATAGTTTCCAGTCTTTATCTCAAGGAGTTTTGGCATCCTTCTTCAAAATGTGAATATTCAGTGCCTGTGAAATTAGCTCCATGACACCATCTGGGCTTAGATGAGGTTTTTATAGAGTCTTGAGGTGTATATAATTGAGAGCCTTTTTTAAAGAAAAGAAATGTAAATTACATATACACTAATAAGCCTTGAGAAGTGCTTGTGCAAGTTGGGCGTCCTGAAAATCAGTCTCCATCAGGTAAATCTGTTCTTCATCTTCATCTTCTTCGCTTTCATAACTGGAGAAACTGAGGCCCAGAGTGACAGGTCCACTTGTGAGTTGGCTTGGAGACTGATGGCTGACCTATCTGTCCCCATTCTAGGACCTACTGCTTGTTACGGGGCTAGATGGACTTCAAAAGTTAGCTGAAGAAAGCCTCAATTCCCTAGCTCATTCATACAGGTCAAGCCAGAGGGTACAAACAGATACATAAGAAATCAACGTGTTTTCAACAAGTTCAGGCTCTGCTTGAGCAGCGAGCTTTTGATTTGGCAGGAAGGGCCCTGGGCTGGGAGTAGGGAGGGGAAGTTCTCTGAGTTCTTGTTTGTACTATTAAGCACCTACAAAAATTGACCTCCTTATGCGTTTGAAGCTGATTGTGAATTTGGTGGGGCCAAGGGTTTAGACAGCTATCCAGTTTATAAGCTGCTGCACCACTTAACTGACTCCTGCAGGCTTGCGGGGCAGAAGGTCAATCTGCACTTCCACCCCCGGCCTAGGGGCCATCCCAAGGCCTCCTACCTGGATTCCCTTTGTCTGGCTCACTTTTATAACTTAATCAGCCTGGGCCTGTTTATGACTTGGTTTTGCCACCTGACCCTTGCTGTGGATCACACTAACCCATCTGGATACCCAAGTCAGTCCTTCAAGTTCCCACTTATCTGGGTTGAAGGTTCAGATCCTCATTTCAGGGGAGTCCTGGTAAGACTTCAGTTTCCAACCCTGTCTTCCAGGTTGTCATTCTGTAAGCAGGAATGTACTGGGGGTCACATAGTTTCTGTCTCCAGTCCAGCTGTGAGTCTTGGAGGATGTCATTGCACCAGGTTCCCCATTTATAAAATGAAGGACTAGGCTTCACACCCTTTGCAGCACCACAGTCTGCAGATGCTAAAAAACGTTGTAATGAAAGCGAAGGAAACTGGCTCCTGTGTCAGAGTGCTTGTTGATGTCGCTGATGTCAGAGACAAGCTCACCAGGAATTCCCTGGCCATCCAGTGGTTAGGACTCTGCACTTGCACTTCAGGGGGCACAGGTTTGATCCTTGGTCTGAGAATTAAGATCCTGTATGCCACGTGGCATGTCCACTCCCCTCCCCAAAGTATATATAGATAGACACAAACAGTCCATATGGGTCCTTAAAAAAATTTTTTTTTTTTTGCCATTCTATATAGCATTCAGGATCCTAGTTCCATGGCCAGGGACTGACCCCCAACCCCTGCACTGGAAGGCAGAGTCGTAACTGCTGGACCACCAGGGAAGGCCTCACATGGGTCATGTTGCTTTGCCTGCAGCTCTTCTCATTTGAAAGAGGAACTCTGAGGTCTTCCCTGGTGGTGGGCGCACTGATTAGGAATCTGCTCTGCAATGCAGGGGACACAGGTTCAATTTTGGTCCAGAAAGATTCCACACGCTGTGGAGCAACTTAAAGTAGTTAAGCCCATGCATCACAACTGCTGAGCCTGTGCTCTGGAGCTCCTGAGCCATGCCTGCTGAGCCCATGTGTCACAGCTACGGAAGCCTGTGAGCCTACAGCTCGCGCTCCACAGCAGGAGAAAGCATCACAGTGGGAAGCCCAAGCACCACAGCTTGAGAGTAGCCTCTGCTTGCCCCGGTTAGAGAGAGCCTTCAAGAAGCAATGAAGTCCCAGCGCAGCGCAGCCAAAAATAAATAAATGTTAAAAAAATTTTTTTAAAGATGAACTCTGAGATGTTAAATTTCGATGCAAAGAGAAAGGTGCTGCATGAGGCTAGGTGCAAGCCTTGGAAAGAGTGTTGCCAGCTGTTTACACTTGGGCAAAGGCCACAGCAAACAGGACTGTGTTTGACAGTGAACCGGCAGGGCACAGAGTGAGCTCAATAAGAGGTGGGGTGTACTTAACACATCACCCTCTCTGAGTTGGTGGGTGGGCACAGAAGCCAGTTATGGGGATTCAGAGTAGGAACTAGAGACCCCAGGTAGGTCTGGAATTGAGGGCTGCTGCTGCTGCTGCTAAGTTGCTTCAGTCGTTTCCAACTCTGTGTGACCCCATAGACGGCAGCCCACCAGGCTCCCCCATCCCTGGGATTCTCCAGGCAAGAACACTGGAGTGGGTTGCCGTTTAGGTTCATTTGGGAAAAATTCACAGCGGCCTTGAAAAGAGCCTGGGCTTTTTCACAGAGCACCAGCATCTCTCCTTTGATGGGGAAAACAGGGGTCTCATACAGTGATGCTCAATTAAGGGCAGAGTCCCTCCTTTTAAGGGAGTATGAAGTGTGTCTAGAGCGTGGCCCATGGGAGTCATTGCTCACTTCCCCCAGGCCTTGGGCACTTGAGGTGGCCCAGGCCAGGCCTCTGCATTCTCCCTGTGGCTGCCCCAGGCTTGCTGACCTCCAGAGTCAATGTTAGTCTGGCTATTGTTGGGCCAGTTATGTTTGCCCAAACTTTAAAACAACTTGTACAATTACAGGCCTGTCCTGTGACCGTACTCACAGCTCTGAAAGGGGTTCTTGTGCAGGCAAAACCCCCAGAAGGCCCAGGGTAGGGGACGGGGTCACCCCTGCTTCTCCCAGTCTGGCTGCCAGCTCTGTGGTTGCAGCTGGCACTGTGGGCAAGGCTGGGGCTGTTCACATCCTCACTGAAACCCGTGTGGGTGATGGGGGTGGAGAACAAACAGGGGATTATCTTGAAGCTTCCCTGCCCTGTCCTTTGTTGGGGAAGCAGATGGGCAGGGACTAGCAGAGTCCGGCTGTTGCAAACCCAAGTGTTCCTTGTACAGAAGCTGTCCTCTAACCCAGGCCTGCTCAGGGGCTGCAGGCCTGTCTCAGGCCCTCTCACTGGGCAGACCCTCCCACTGGGCAGGGAAGGGAGGAGCCCAGGCTCTCTGCACCTGGGCTGGGCTGGGAATATTAATATTGATTATCTGGGCTTTTTTGTGCCAAACACTAAGCTCAGCACTTGAATTTCGTTCACCACAATTGACCCCACGAGGTAGATGCTTCCTGCAGCAGTGTCCCTAGGGTTCGAGAGGAAGGAGCAGGTGCCAATGGATTGTGTTCAAGGCCCAGAAAGTACAGGGCCAGGATGTGAATCCAGCTCTGTAAAGCTTGTATTCAAGCTCTTCACCTCCATGGAACTCACATCTGCTGTGCAACTGTAAGAAAATTGCTTGAACTCTCTGAGCTACAGGTGTAAAGGGAACTTAATACAGCTCCTTGGTTCATTTGGGAAAAATTCACAGCGGCCTTGAAAAGAGCCTGGGCTTTTTCACAGAGCACCAGCATCTCTCCTTTGATGGGGAAGACAGGGGTCTCATACAGTGATGCTCAATTAAGGGCAGAGTCCCTCCTTTTAAGGGAGTATGAAGTGTGTCTAGAGCGTGGCCCATGGGAGTCATTGCTCACTTCCCCCAGGCCTTGGGCACTTGAGGTGGCCCAGGCCAGGCCTCTGCATTCTCCCTGTGGCTGCCCCAGGCTTGCTGACCTCCAGAGTCAATGTTAGTCTGGCTATTGTTGGGCCAGTTATGTTTGCCCAAACTTTAAAACAACTTGTACAATTACAGGCCTGTCCTGTGACCGTACTCACAGCTCTGAAAGGGGTTCTTGTGCAGGCAAAACCCCCAGAAGGCCCAGGGTAGGGGACGGGGTCACCCCTGCTTCTCCCAGTCTGGCTGCCAGCTCTGTGGTTGCAGCTGGCACTGTGGGCAAGGCTGGGGCTGTTCACATCCTCACTGAAACCCGTGTGGGTGATGGGGGTGGAGAACAAACAGGGGATTATCTTGAAGCTTCCCTGCCCTGTCCTTTGTTGGGGAAGCAGATGGGCAGGGACTAGCACAGTCCGGCTGTTGCAAACCCAAGTGTTCCTTGTACAGAAGCTGTCCTCTAACCCAGGCCTGCTCAGGGGCTGCAGGCCTGTCTCAGGCCCTCTCACTGGGCAGACCCTCCCACTGGGCAGGGAAGGGAGGAGCCCAGGCTCTCTGCACCTGGGCTGGGCTGGGAATATTAATATTGATTATCTGGGCTTTTTTGTGCCAAACACTAAGCTCAGCACTTGAATTTCGTTCACCACAATTGACCCCACGAGGTAGATGCTTCCTGCAGCAGTGTCCCTAGGGTTCGAGAGGAAGGAGCAGGTGCCAATGGATTGTGTTCAAGGCCCAGAAAGTACAGGGCCAGGATGTAATCCAGCTCTGTAAAGCTTGTATTCAAGCTCTTCACCTCCATGGAACTCACATCTGCTGTGCAACTGTAAGAAAATTGCTTGAACTCTCTGAGCTACAGGTGTAAAGGGAACTTAATACAGCTCCTCCTAGGGATTAGATGAGATTAGGTATGAGAGCCTGGCTCTATTCCTGACACACAGTAGGAGATAAACTTGGCTCTTTGTCCTTCCTTGAGATCTCAGATGCTCTCATTGGGATCCAAGGTGGGCATGAAGGATGTGGTGGTCCCTTTTTGCTTCTCTTTTAACTCAAAGCATGTGACTCTGGGAGCATGTAGGTATCCACCAACCATGAAAGATCCATGAGGCTGGGCAGTGAGTGGCCTCTGGCTGTGTCCTGACCACCCCTTCCCTGACAAGTGGATCCATCTTGAGCTGGTCCCTCCTGCTAGGTTGGGACAGTGTCCCCAACACCAGGAACCTATAGAGCTCTGCCCTAGTCTAACCAAGATGCCCTTTCTTCCCCTGGACCTGCTTTCACTGAGGTCAGAATCCCACCTCCTCCTATCCTGGCCCCATTCCTGGGAATCCTGACCAACTGTGTGGCAGGCTGAAAAAGCCTTCCAAAGATATCTACATCCTGATCTAGAACCTGTGAATATTATTTTGTGTGGTAAAAAAGGACTTTACAGATGCGATTAAGGACCTGGAGGTGGGGAGAGTATCTGAGCAGGTCCCACATGTAATCACGAGAGTTCTCATAAGAGAGACGCAGAGGGAGTGCTCACATAGAGAAAGCAGAGAAGGCTGTGAAGATGGAGGCAGAGATTGCTGTGATGTGGCCTCAAGCCAAGACCACTGAAAAACCAAAGCCCAGATATTTATTCTTTCACAGATCTGAAGGCCAGAAGTTGAAAATCACTATCACAGAACCACAGTCTGTCTGGAGGCCCTGTGGAGATCTGCCCATCAGTTCTTCTAGGTACTGAGGGTTGCCAGCAGTCTTGGCTTGTGGCCACATCACTGCAGTCTCTGCCTCCACTTCATATTACCTTCTTTTCTATTTTCTCTGTGTGAGCTCTCCCTCTTTGCATCAGAAGGCCAAAGTGCTGGAGCTTGTTTCAGCATCAGTCCTTCCAATGAATATTCAGGGTTGATTTCATTTAGGATTGACTGGCTTGATCACCTTGCTGTCTAAGGGACTCTCAAGAGTCTTTTCCAGCACCACAGTTTGAAAGCATCAGTTCTTCAGTGTTCAGTCTTCTTTATGGTCCAGCTCCCACATCCATAGATGACTACTGGAAGAACTATGTGCTGTACTTAATTGCTCAGTCATGTCCAACTCTTGGACACCATGGACCATAGCCCGCCAGGCTCCTCTGTCCATGGGGATTCTCCAGGCAAGAATAGTGGAGTGGGTTGCTATGCCTTTCTCCAGGGGATCTTTCCAACCAAGGGATCAAACCCAGGTCTCCCACATTTCAGGTGGATTCTTTACCGTCTGAGCTACTAGGGGAGCCATATGGAAAAACCATAGCTTTGACCAGATAGACCTTTGTTGGCAAAATAATGTCTCTGCTTTTTAATACATTATCTAGGTATGTCACAGCTTTTCTTCTAAGGAATAAGTGTCTCTTAATTTTATGGCTGCAGTCATCATCCACAATGATTTTGGAGCCCAAGAAAATAAAATCTGCCAACATTTCCATTTTCCCCCCATCTATTTGCTATGAAGTGATAGGACCGGATGCTATGACCTTAGTTTTTTGAATGCTGAGTTTTAAGCCAACTTTTTCACTCTCCTTTTTCACCTTCATCAAAGAGGTTCTTTAGTTCTTCTTTGCTTTCTGCCATAAGGGTATTGTCATCTGCATAGCTGAGGTTATTGATATTTCTCCCGGCAGTCCTGATTCCAGCTTATGCTTTGTCCAGTCTGGCATTTTGTATGATGTACTTTGCATAGCAGCTAAAAAAGCAGAGTGACAATGTATAGTCTTGAGGTACTCCTTTCTCAATTTTGAACCACTCCATTGTTTCATGAACAGTACTAACTGTTGCTTCTTGACAAGCATACAGGTTTCTCAGGAGGGAGGAAAGGTAGTCTGGTATTCCCATCTCTTTACGAATTTTTCACAGTTTGTTGTGATCCACACAAACACTTTAGCATAATGAAGCAAAAGTAGATGTTTTTCTGGAATTTCATAGCTTTCTCTGTGATCCAGCAGATGTTGGCAATTTGATCTCTGGTTCCTCTGTCTTTTCTAAATCCAGCTTGAACATCTGGAAGTTCTCGGTTCATGTATCACTGAAACTTAGCTTGGAGAATTTTGAGCAGGATGGGTCAGGGTGAAATAAATAAGGCTAAACAGCTTTTGGAATCAAGAACTGTTAAAATTTTGTTGGCATCTAGGAGGAGGAGGAGATGAGAGGCTGGAAGAACAGCCAGAGGGAGATGGCACAGAAAGAGCTCTGAGAGAGCCCAAAGCACAGTGATATGCCACGAGGCTGGAGCACATGGAAGACAGAGTGGGAGGAAAAGCCCCACTGATAAGTAGAGGCTATCAAAATAGGAACAGTGATGTTTGCTTGGCAGTGAATTTATTTTCTACTCTGTGCTGTGGTTACCCCCCTTTAGCCACAAAACCTTAAGTAAAATCTCTTACATGAGCCTGCGTACAAACGATTTGCAGGAGATGAAGACAAGTCTTTAGGACCATTCCAGGATATCTTAAGAAAGGAGAGAGGTGGGCACTACATGAATTTTGGTGACAGAGATGAAATAGCTGGTAGCAAGGAATGACAAGATGGAGGTGAGCTCCTGCCCTTGGAAATTCACACATATATTGAGAGATGACAGACTTCCTGCAGTAGGTGCAATGGGGACTTTCCTAATCCGTTTTGCTTGGTATTGGTGAGAGTCTCTCTGATAGAATTTGTGTGTGTGTGAGTAACAGAAGGTTTGTTAAATTATTGAAAGGCTAATAAAGGATGTTCTAAAGATGGAGGTTAATTTAAAAAAACACACAAATTTCTCTTTTCAGTATTTCCCTTCTTTCTTCTAAGCTAAGTGTGTAAGTATTTTGAATTTAAATAATTGTTTTTAAGTCAAATCAATTTTGGAACAGAGAGAACTAGAGGTTTATAGACTCCCTCAATGGTCAGCAGTTGCTGATTAATGATGCTGGAGTCTGTAATTATACTGCTGTCAGGAGACTGAGTGTCCTCAATAAATCCAGGGTTCATCTGCCTTTCCAAGACACTGGAGAGGAGTATCTTGATTTATCCCCCAATTGGCACATATTCTCTTTAGTGTACCTTAGAGAGCGCCCAACTACTTAATGGTTTGAGAGGTCAGTTTTCATCTTGCTTGTATTGAACAACCTAGAATTTAAGTGTCCTTGCCTATGACTTAAATTGGACCTTTCTTCTTACTGCCTTTTTGGTTCATTCTTCTCTCCCTAACTAACCCCATTCTTTTGAAAAACTGGGTGTAGCAAATTGAAAAAACAGTGGTAAGTCTCCACTCTTCTCTGAATCCATGCCCTTTAAAATGTGACTCTGCCACTCTTCTCATTACGGGATGGGATAATGGAATCCATTTTGCTATCTTTTGAACCTGAGCTGACCTTGTGACTTGCTTTGGCCAACAGAATGCAGTGGACGTGACACTGGAAGTTTTCAGTCAGATCCTCGAGTCTTTTCACTCTTCCATTCTGAGCACCCTGCCAGATGCCACGTGCAGAGGCCCAGACTCAGCTACTACTTGATGAGACATGGCCACCACCCTCTCTTACTCTCCCCAACCCTCCCCCATCCTCAGATCAAAGCCTACAGGACCTGCAGCTGAGCCAAGCCCAAAGCAGAAGAACCACACAGCTAGCCTGGCTTAAACAGACTAACTGCTGAATCATGAGCTAAATAATGACTGTTTCAATTTTGCTTCACTATGTAGCATTATTATGGAAATAGATAACAAATACCCTGGGGTCCTATTATATTCTACCACTGTTCTAGAGTCTGGAGCCTCTGAGAGTGAGAGTTACAGAGATAGCATTGCTAAAACATTGCTGTTACCCTTGAGGAGCTCACAGTCTAGTGAGGCAGACAGACTGACAAACATATTATATAATTGTAGCAGGAAGTGACAAGTAGATTAATTTTATTGAACATCACCTATATAGCAGGCATAATGCTAAGCATTTTATCGACATTCTCATCTCACTTAGTCTTTACTGCAAGCCTATGAGGCTGATGCTATTATTAGCCCATTTTAGAAAATAGAAACTGAGCCCTATGGAAATTAAGTCCTGACTCCAAAGCCCATGCTTTTCCTGCCAGCTCCTGATGTCCCCCTATGACCTGTATACATCTGAAAGATTCAGAGAAAGGGGCAGCTGAGCCTCAGGGGTTGAGGGGGAAGCCTCAGTGGATCCCGGCTGATGGCACATACTGGGAACCAGAAGTCACAGGCCACTGAATCAGTCCAGGGGTGAGCTGTGGTGATAATGAACCAGAGAAGCTGGATAATGTGCGTGCGAGCTGGGGACCTGCTGGGGAGCAGATAATAAACATCTTCAAATCAATTTTGGGTGAAGGCTGAAGAAGGCAGGACATCACCCAGGGGAGGAAGGGTAAATGGAGCCAGGAGGGGTTTTGTTGTTATCTGTGTCAAGAAACATTTCTGCTTTTCTCTGGGGCAGAGGATTCAATGCCAGATGATGCCCAATAGGGAATTTCTGCCTGGAATGGAGTTCTGAAAAAATATCACTATTAATAGGAAATTCAGTTTTTCCTTCTGCTGCTTTCTTGGCAATGCCATTTTCAGATTTTTAAATAGATTGTCCAGCTTTCTTTTGAGGACTCGTTTGCCTGAAGGCATTGGTACTGTAACGTTAAGGTATGGGTTGTGCCTGTTCTGGCAGTTCCTTACTTACTTACTGCTCTATCCAGAATTTCCTTGTTTCTAAAATGTCCACAGACACAGAATAGGTCCTGACAGCTGACTGGGCTGACTTTAGACTGTGAGCTTCTTGCAGGTAGCACCCAGGTCCACTCTATCTATTGTCCCCTTATTATAGGTAGAAGTCTGCTGTGGGGAAAACAGCTAATAGGTATGGAACACTAGGTATCAGGCATTGTTGTGTTTATATGTGTCAATTCAAAGTAACATACACACTCCCATTTCCGAATATTACAGATTAGGACAAGAACAGGAGAGGAAAACTATGTTTGAGTTCCCAGAGCTGGCAAGTCTCAGGGAATGGATTTGAGCAAAGCCATGTGGTTCTGATGGAGAAGGCAATGGCAACCCACTCCAGTACTCTTGCCTGGAAAATCCCATGGATGGAGGAGCCTGGTAGGCTACAGTCCATGGGGTGGCGAAGAGTTGGACACGACTGAAGTGACTTAGGAGCAGCAGCAGCATGTGGTTCTGAAACCCACAGTTTTAAATGCTTTCAATGTATAGAAATGAAATTGCAGGGGCAACAGCCTGGGGAAAGTGGGGCTGGGCAGGTGGGTGGGGTCCTTCACTTTTTCCATTATAAAATTTGGTTGAGGTGAACGTGTAATAAAAATGTAAATCTAGGGAAAGAAAAGAAAAAGGGGCCCCAGCCCCGGGCGCCGGACCCACCAGGGCCATGGCAAGCGGCTCCTGCAGGTGCCGGCTGAGCTGCTCGCTCTCAGGCCACGAGAGGGGCCTGGTATGCTGCCTGTATCCACCGGGGGCTTTTGTGTCCATGTCCTGAGATCGCACCACCCGCCTCTGGGTCCCAGACAGTCCTAACAGGGGCTTTATAGAAATGCACTGTGTGAGTGGCCACTCCAATTTTGTCTCTTGTGCATGCATCATACCTTCAAGTGACGTGCACCCTCATGGGCGAATCGCCGCTGGAGGAAATGACCACAATATTTACATTTTTTTCCTTGAGAGTCCAGCACCACTTTAAGTACAAAAAGGTCACAAAAACACTGTTTGTAGCCTTTCATCTGGCAAGTTTGGGACATTACTTAGTGGCTTGTGGAACACAACTGCTAAAGTCTGGCTGAATGACAAATGCATGATGACCTTGCAGGGTCTTACAGCTGCAGTTTGGGCAGTAAAGATATTACCTGAACAGGGCTTAATGTTAACTGGATCAGCAGACAAGACTATTAAACTATGGAAAGCTGGAAGATGCGAGAGGACTTTTTCTGGGCATGAAGACTGTGTAAGAGGCTTGGCAATTTTGAGTGAAACAGAATTTCTCTCCTGTGCAAATGAGGCTAGTATTAGAAGGTGGCAAATCACTGGCAAGTGTCTTGAAGTATTTTATGGTCATACAAATTATATTTATAGCATATCTGTCTTTCCAAATTGTAAAGATTTTGTGACAACAGCAGAAGACAGATCTCTGAGAATCTGGAAACATGGGGAATGTGCTCAAACAATCCGACTTCCAGCTCAGTCTGTATGGTGCTGCTGTGTGCTGGACAATGGTGACATTGTGGTTGGTGCGAGTGATGGTATTATTAATGTTTACAGAATCAGCGGATCGAACAGCAAGTGCTGAGGAAACCAAGGCTTTTGAAAGAGAACTCTCTCAAGCAACCATTGATTCCAAAACTAGTAACTTAGGGGATATTAATGCTGAGCAACTTCCTGGGAGGGAACATCTAAATGAACCTGGTACTAGAGAAGGACTAGACTCATCTAATCAGAGATGGAGAGAAAGGTGAAGCCTACCAGTGGAGTGTTAATGAAAGGAGGTGGATAAAAACTGGTGATGTTGTTGGCTCCTCTGGTGCTAGTCAGCAAACATCTAGAAAAGTTTTATATGAAGGGAAAGAATTTGATTATGTTTTCTCAGTTGATGTCAGTGAAGGTGGACCATCATATAAATTGCCATATAATATCACTGATGATCCCTGATTAGCTGCATACAACTTCTTACAGAAGAATGATTTGAATTCTATGTTTTTGGATCAGGTGGCTAAGTTTATTATTGATAACACAAAAGGTCAAATGTTGGGATTCGGGAACACCAGTTTTTCAGATCCTTTTACAGGTGGTGGTCGGTATGTTCCAGGCTCTGCAAGTATGGGAATGACCATGGCTGGAGTTGATCCATTTACAGGAAACAGTGCCTACCAGTCAGCTGCATCTAAGACAGTGAATATTTATTTTGCTAAAAAAGAGGCTGTCACTTTTGACCAAGCAAACCCTACACAAATATTAGGTAAACTAAAGGAACTTAATGGAACTGCATCTGAAGAGAAGTTAACTGAGGATGACTTAGTACTTCTTGAAAAGATACTGTCTCTAATATGTAATAATTCTTCAGAAAAACCCACAGCCCAGCAACTTCAGATTTTATGGAAAGCTGTTAACTGGCCTGAAGATATTGTCTTTCCTGCCCTTGATATTCTTCAGTTGTCAATTAAACATCCCAGTGTGAATGAGAACTTCTGCAACGAAAAAGAAGGGACTCGGTTCAGCAGCCATCTCGTCAGTCTTCTGAACCCCAGAGGAAAGCCGGCAAACCAGCTGCTTGCTCTGAGGACTTTTTGCAATTGTTTTGTTGGCCAGGCAGGACAAAAACTCATGATGCCCCAGAGGGAATCACTGTTGTCCCATGCAATAGAACTGAAATCAGGGAGCAATAAGAGCATTCACATTGCGCTGGCGACATTGACCCTGAACTCTTCTGTGTGTTTCATAAAGACCATGACATTGAAGGGAAAGCTCAGTGCTTGTCAGCAATGAGCACAGTCTTAGAAGCTGTACAGGCCTTGAAGCCACTTTTAGGCTTCTTGTGGCTCTTGGACACTTATCGGTGATGATTCCAGTGCTGTACCATTAGCCAAGTCTTTAGGTGTTGATTCTCAAATAAAAAAGTAAGCCTCAGTATCAGAGCCAGCAAAAGCAAGTGAATGCTGTAGACTTATCCTAAATTTACTGTAACAGTGGGTTAGGGGACTGAGATTTTAAATTGATGAGTGTTTTTTTCTTTCACATTTCACATGGCTGATTACAGATGATGAAACAAAGGCTGTGGATTAAGTAAAATTTCAGATCCTGTAAAGTGGGATAGTGGGGAGAGGGAAAACAAAGGAGAAATAGAATTTATGCACTAAAAAAAGAAAGAAAGAAAAAGGGTCCTTTTTTTTTTAAAAAATCATGAAATGTTAGTACGTAAAGTGACCTTAAAGATGATCTAGCCCAAGGAGGAAACTGTCCTGAAGGTTAAGCAATCGTCCCAGGCTGCTCAGCGCATGGTGATGACAGAGTCTGGAGAAGCACCCTCCGTCCTGACCGTCCTTGTCACTTCCTCCAGCTCCTCCTGCAGGACAGTATCTGTGCTCCCCCTGAGGGGGGAGGCAAGGTCTGAGGTTGAGTTCCCTGCTTCTTCACTTGACTTTCTACGCTCTTCACTCAGTGCAACATCCTTAAGGTCCATTCAAATGTGGTCAGTGACAGGATTTCCTTCTTTCTCGTGACTGAATAATATTCCAGTGAATGCGTATCCCACATCTTCTTTATCCATTTATTCACAAACGAATCTTCAGGTGTTTCCTATCTTGGCTACTGTGAATAATGCTGCAAAAACATGGGAGGGCAGTGACCTCTTTGATATCCTGTTTTCATTTCCTTCAGATATATAACCAAAGTGGCATTGCTGGATCACCTGGTAGTTCTATTTTTAACTTTTTTGAGGAGTCTCCATACTGTTTTCCATAGTGGTTGTACCAGTTTACATTACCACCAACAGTGTGCAAATGTTCCCTTTTTTCTACATTTTTGACAACAGTTGCTATCTCATCTTTCTGATGATAGCCATTCTAGCAGGTGTACATCAGACAGGGAAGGACAAGTACTCTGTGATATTACTTATATGTGGAATCTAAAAGGCCAAACTCATACAAACAGAAAGTAAAATTGTGGTTCCCAAGGGTGGCAGGTAGGGAAATAGAGATGTTGTTTAAGTTACAAACTTGCAACTAGTAGGTTAAGTCCTGGAGATATAATGTACAGTATAGTGAATGGAGACAACAAAAAATATTGTATTATAAATCAAAATTGCTCTAGATTTTAATCATTTCTATCACAATAAAGGCATGTGGGATCTTCCTGGATCAAGGATCAAACCTGTGTCTCCTGCACTAGGAAGTGGATTCTTTTCTTTTCTTTTCTTTTTTTTTTAACCACGGATCCTCCAAGGAAAACCACTCCATGTTTTTCTGACCTCCCTCCCAGTCAAATCTGTCTTGTGTCCATGTCTGATTCCTTGAACCTATCTGATCGAGCTGGAGAAACTAATTCAGGTTAACAAGTAAATGTCTGAGATTATTTTCCCCTTATAGATTATAGTTAGATTTTAACAGCAGTCATTAGTGACTTACAAGACTCCTGTATCCATTGCAGCAGCTAGGCCTGGCCAGTGGGGAAAGTCTTTAAGAATTTAATGCCTCCGTTAATGTTCTTAGTAGCAAGAAGAATTGCTAAGTAGGAAGGAAGAACTAACTGTAGGCACCACTAAATTCCATTCTCTGGTGAGACCAGTCAGACAAGCGACGTCAACTACAAAAATTCCTTGTTCTCTCTCATCTCCCCACTAAAGAAGTGCCCTCCTCTCGGACCATTTTGAGGAAAGGGGGCTATGACATCACTAGAAAGGAAGATAAACATCAAGGTCTTCAGACAGGGGCTCTTTGCTGGGCCAAATGTTTAGTTTTTATAGCATCATCCAGTGTCTCATTATATTCCAGTGTTTTGCCCTCACGCAGAACCTCCTTAAAATAAGAGAGTGGCCATTTCCTCCTCCTGGGTCCCTGAAGGCAACGTGGCAGACAAGTTACTATTGTGTGGTTCTGGGAGCAGGAGGCATGCCACTTGATTGTTATGTTTATTAGTAACATCTCTTCTCAGTAAACCTGCTTTCTAAAGTCTCCGCAGCTTCCTCTCTTGAGTTGCACAGTGGGCTTTGGTGGCTAAAGAGGAAGTGAGGGTAGGGAGCAATTTTGATCCTCATCCTGTATTTAGGATTCTAGCTTCCCCTCACCTCCCTAGAGGTTTGGTTCTGGAAAACAGCACTTGTTTTCCATAGACCAAAGGTTTCTGGAAAGCAGGAAGGCCATCCTGGCAGAGCCTGAGTGGAGCAGGGAGGGATGTTCTAGAAGCCCCGGGTGGGGGGAGGGTGCTTCTGTTGGGGAGGGCCGAGGAGATGCAACTAGGGTTCAGGACACAGGATTCTGGTGGGCAGGCCCAGGAGGCCACATTGTACCCACATCTGGCAGGACAGGGCCCCAGTCGGGAACTGCAGGGACTCAGCAATTACCAGCAGCCTCTGCAGCTCAAAGGCTACAGATCCACTTCTGGATCTTCTAGGAACATACATTTTTTTGGAGCTTCGTTCATCATTTTCAAAATGAAGACAGTAATACTTTCCCCTCGTACCTTGTAGAGGTAAAAAGCACAGGTTACGAGAGTTAGAAAATGCAAAAGATCACTATGTTCCCTCCAGCCCTGCACTGTGCTTGTTCCGTCAAGACAGAGTGTCCAGCCTTCTGGAGACCTGGGAGGACAGCTCACACAGCGAGATGCAAGTGCTTTCCCTTGTGGAGCCTGGGTCCTGAGATAATTCCCTGGCTTATGTGTGTGGCTCAGTATTTCCAAAGTGGACACTATTACAGGATATGATCAGATATTCTGGGAAAATATATTTCATGTTCACATTTATTTGGTGAACACTGGATCAAAAAATTAAGCACTTCTTTGCTAGAGCTCTCAGAGCCTTTAATATGCTAACTGCAGTAAGAATCTCAAAGGGAGGGACATAACATGCAGATTTTCCCAGATATTTCTGATTTCGGAGAAGTGCTTTTCTCATGGCACAACTCTCAAACAGAGTGGTAAATGCCAATGTTTATTCTTATGCCTTTGGCTATACAAAATATCTATAGTTTTTATTGATTTTAGACTAAACAAGATTATGCTGTTCTAGATACCAGATTCACACACACACACACACACACAAATCTGCTAAACACCATTCTCTCAGACTTTTGTTTCTGGGAAGATGGAGTAGACATAATTTTCCCAATTCTTCCTGCTAATCACACTGGAAACCGCCAATGGACATTACATATGAAACAAACAGAGAAGATTTTCAAAGGTGGAGAAGAGAAGGCAACAGCCTGACCAGGAAAGTTGACCCCAGGAATGACAGGGTCATTTTTTGCCTCATCTATCAGGATGTGAAGCTAAAGAAGCTAGAAATGGAGAAAAGGGAACCTTTGTACACTGTTGGTGGGAAGGTAAATTGGTATAGCCACTAGGGAAAACAGTATGGAGGTTTCTCAAAAAACTAAAAATTGAACTACCATATGATCAGCAATTCCACTCTATAATAAAACAGAAGCACTAGTTTGAAAAGATATATTCATCCCCAATGTTCATTATTTACAATTGCCAAGATATGGAAGCAATTTAAGTGTCTATCAACAGATGAATGGATAAAGAAGATATGGTATAAACATGCACTGTAATAGTACTTAGACCCCAAAAAGAATAAAATTTTGCCATTTGCAACAGCATGGATGGACTTGGAGAGTATGTATTATGCTAAATGAAATGAATGAGTCAGAGAAAGACAAATACTGTATCACTTATATGTGGAATCTAAAAAATACAATAAACTAGTGAATATGACAAAAAGGAAACAGATTCACAGATATAGAGGACAAAGCAGTGGTTAGCCTGTGGGGAGAGGGAAAGGAGGACACAGGTAGGGGATTTAGAAGTACTAACGACTACATAAAATAAGCTATAAGGATATACTGCACAATGTGAAGAATCTAGCCAACATTTTATAATGACTACAAATGAAGTACAAACTTTAAAAATTGTGAATCATTATATTATACACATATTATATATCAACTATATTTCAATTAAAAATAATTTTTTAAAAAGAAGCTGGAAATGGCAATAAGCACAGACAAAATAAATTTCCCACAAAACTCTATTCTCTCTCATCAAGTACCAAGAAAGAGGCCTTCTCACCATAGAGAAAACTTTTAGGGAATAACAACTTCATTGAGCTAGACAGTACAGGAAATACTGTGGCCCCTGCCTCCCCTCTACTAGCACAGGCCAATGGGGAGCCTGCACTTGTATACCTGCCGGCTGATAATGATGTACTCCCTGCCTTACAGAGTTAGTGGGAACCACACAGAGGCCTGAACTTCCACCCTGACCCAAGAACAACGGCTTACTGTCTCCTCCCAGATCCCTGCCTGTGTGGTATCCCAGGAGACCTAACAGGGTCAGGATGTTCAGCATTGACCAGTGGTAACAAGGACATCTCCACAGTGGTGTCAATAGAGACCCCACTGGGACCCAGAATTCCCACCCAGCAGTAACAAGGAGCTCTCTCATCCCTGTGTGTCCATGGAAGCTGAGCGAGGAACTTAGAATTCTACCTCCATGTGGCAATAATGAGACGGTACAACTTCCCTTCCCTTGCTTGAGCTACGACAAAGAAAGGCAGCTAAAACAGAAAATAAAGTGAACATGTCCACATTTCAGTTGGAAGTCATTCATCACAGCAAAAACCAAGAACATCTCAAATAGAATGCAAAGACAGCTGGTAGATGCCAACACTGAAATGACAGATATGTAATTAATGTGATTTTCCTGTAGTCATGGTAAAAATTATTCAGCAAGCCATTATGAACATACTTGAAACAAATGAAAAAATAGAAATCCTCAGCAAAGAAACAGGAAAATAGCAGCAATACTGTAGACTATATAAAGAAGAACTGAATGGAATTTGAGAACTGGAAAACATAATAACCAAAATAAAACACCTCCGTGGATGGGGTCAATAGCAGAACAGAGGGGACAAAGGAAATGTAAGTTAGAAGAATTTAACAATAGAGATTACCCAATCTGAGTGACAGAGAGAAAATAGACTGAAACAGAGCTACAGGTACCTGTGGGACTATAACAAAAGATTGAACATTTGTGTCTTTGGAGGTCCAGAAAAAAAGAGTAGAGGAAGGAATGAAAAAGCATTTGAAGAAATAATTATTGATAACTTCTAACATTTACAAAGAGATATAACTGTTCAGTTCAGTTCAGTTGCTCAATTTACCCTGAATATCCACTGGAAGGACTGATGCTGAAGCTGAAGCTCCAGTACTTTGGCCATATGATGTGTAGAGCTGACCCATTGGAAAAGACCCTGATGCTAGGAAAAGTAGAGGGCAGGAGGAGAACAGGGTGACAGAGGATGAAATGGTTGGGTGGCATCAGCAACTCGATGGACACAAATCTGAGCAAATTTCGGGATATAGTGAAGGAGAGGGAAGCCTGGCGTGATGCAGTCTATGGGGTCACAGAGGTTGGTCATGATTTAGTGACAGAACAACAACAACATAAAAGATATGTTGTTACCTTTTATTCCACAAAAAAGGAATCTAAAGGTGTCAGGGCTCCAAACAGAAACGGCCTCCAGAAATTTCTCATTCAAATTCCAGAGAAGAATGAAATTGATGTTGTTGTTGTTAATTATGAATTATTATTTTTACTGGAGTGAAGGGCAGGGGAGAGAAGGGTACAAACAGAACCCAAATGTAGAACAAACTCCACCTGTTTTTTAAAAGGTATCTATTTAACCAGCCTCTATAGCACTTCCTCTATTCCTGGCACTGTTCTACAAATACTAACTCATTTAGTCCAAATAATAAGTCTGTGTGATATTATTATCCCCATCCTCAGTTCAGTTCAGTCGCTCAGTTGTGTCCGACTCTTCGTGACCCCATGAATTGCAGCACGCCAGGCCTCCCTGTCCATCACCATCTCCCGGAGTTCACTCAGACTCACGTTCATCGAGTCAGTGATGCCATCCAGCCATCTCATCCTCTGTCGTCCCCTTCTCCTCCTGCCCCCAATCCCTCCCAGCATCAGAGTCTTTTCCAATGAGTCAACTCTTTGCATGAGGTGGCCAAAGTACTGGAGTTTCAGCTTTAGTGATGCCATCCGGCCATCTCATCCTCTGTCGTCCCCTTCTCCTCCTGCCCCCAATCCCTCCCAGCATCAGAGTCTTTTCCAATGACTCAACTCTTTGCATGAGGTGGCCAAAGTACTGGAGTTTCAGCTTTAGCATCATTCCTTCCTAAGAAATCCCAGGGCTGATCTCCTTCAGAATGGACTGGTTGGATCTCTTTGCAGTCCAAGGGATTCTTAAGAGTCTTCTCTAACACCACAGTTCAAAAGCATCAATTCTTAGGCACTCAGCTTTCTTCACAGTCCAACTCTCACATCCATACGTGACCACTGGAAAAACCATAGCCTTGACTAGACGGACCTTTGTTGGCAAAGTAATGTCTCTGCTCAGTTAGAAATGGCTAATGGAGCCAGCATCCCTGGACCTCTGTTACCTGCTTCCTTCCATCTCTTAGTAGAAGGTTCCTATTACAGCTGAATTATGTCCCTAGAAGGGATGTTGACATCCTAACCCCTGGTACCTGAGGATGTGACTTTATTTGGAAACAAGGTCTTTGCAGAGGCAGTCAAGTCAGAGCAGGCCCTGATGCAATAGGACTGGTGTTCTTATAAGAGGGGCAGCTTTGGGCCCAGAGATGGACACATGCAGTGGGAAGGTGGTGGGGGGACACACAGGGAGAATGCCGTGTGGAGATGGAGGCAGAGGCCAAGGTGATGCACCTGCCAACCAGGAATGCCGGGAGCCTGCACGTGCTGAAAGGGGCAGGGGAGGATCTCCTTGGAGCTTGTGGAGAGAATGTGGCCCTGCTGCCACCTTGGCTCCAGACCACCAGCCTCCAGAACTGACAGACGAGACATTTCCATTGTTTTAATTCACCCAGTTTATGGTAGTAGTTTACAGCCGCCCTAGGATACAGTGCTTCCATGTAAGCAGGTGTGAGCCTTGTCTGCACGCATCTTTCCTGGTCTGGCCCAGTGCACCCACTATTGGCTGGAGTGAAAAATACCCACAAAGCCTTTCCATGAGGCTATTCCCCAAAGCACAACTGACATAACTCTGAAGTCTACACAAACTAGCTTTGGCTGCCTATGTGTGCTCAATCGTGTCTGACTTTTTGCAATACATGGACAGTAGCCCACCAGGCTCCTCTGTTCATGGGATTCTCAAGGCAAGAATACTGGAGTGGGTTGCCATTTCCTACTCCAGGGGATCTTCCGCAACCCAGGAATCGAACCCAAGTCTCCTGCAGTGGCAGGCGGATTCTTTATCACTGAGCCACCTGGGAAGCCCTGGGATGTCTCTGTAAAAAGAGAAGTCAGGATGGGATTGGCTGTCTCAAAACTCTAATTGCCCTTAAATTTGTAGACTACCCACCCCCAATCAGACAATAAAGAGCCAAGGAATCGTCAGCCCTTGAGAGTTTGCTCAGCTGAGTGCTGGGCAAGGCCCCAGTGGGCTAAGGGAGGTTCCTGTCTCATGGGTATGCATGGGCTTCCGGCTCCCAGGGGCACCTCCTCTCTGCTGGCACTGGAGGGGGCCTGCAGCACCTGGGCCAACATTTGGCTGGCCTGGCCACTGGCACTGATGACAAAATAAATTCCCAACATAAATTCGGCCCCTGCTCTGAGCTGGGCTCTCTGGTGAATTTTCCCCTATAAATCACATCTTAGGCATTTAAAGCCATGAAGCTGAGCCATTTTTGATATGAAGGCTTTTACCTACTATTTATAATGTCGCCTCTGTTAGCTTCCTTGGAGATTAAGGGGCCAAATCTACCTGTTCTTTCTAGTCTCCAAACGCACAAGGAATTGAAATAGCCAAGAAGCAACTAGTCAGTAACTTGATGCTAGAGGTGCTAATATTTCACTGTTTAGTCAACATAAAGTTGAGAAAGGAGGAAAGAATCATGTCCCAAGGTCAAAAACCAATGACATGAGAACAGAAGAGATGTAACTGAGGTAGCTTTATGTTCAGTTCATCTCTAGCTAACGAGCAGAGCTAAATAGGAAAGTCCCAGACACACGGGTCAAATCTAACAAAATGCTTACTCTGCACCAATGGCGGATCTAGAGAAGTGGGTCATTCTGGGATTGACAGTTTGAGAGGAACATGGGCACATTGGGAATTGTCCAGGATAGAAACCATGTGTATATGAGGGACAGTAAGTGAGAAAATGAGTTTATAATTTGAACTAGCAATTTCTAGGGCTCTTGCTGAATTCGTTTCTACTGCTACTGTAACAAATTACTATGAACTATGTGGCTTAAAAGAACACAGATTGAAAGGATTCTGGAAAGGTGGTGGGATGGGAAGCACCAGGAATACGTCTCACTGGGAATATGTCTCCCTTGCTAGCCCATTAGGCTTCCCAGGTGGCTCAGCGTAAAAAATTTGCTTTCCAATTCAAGGATATGCAGGAGATGTGGGTTCGATCCCTGGGTCGAGATGATCCTGTGGAGGAGAAACTGGCAACCCACACCAGTATTCTTGCCTGGAGAATCCCATGGACAGAGGAGCCTAGCAGGCTACAGTCTGCAGGGTTGCAAAGGATTGGACATGACTAAATATGCCCTAGACAACTGTACCAGCAGAATCCGACGTAAGTATTTTGGAACGCTGGAGTCTGTTGAAGGGCTGCAATTTCCAGGGAAAGGCTTGGACAGTAAACTGTGGTCCATTTTGGTAACTTATGGTAACCATGATGGTGGCATAGCAGTTATGCCACCATCATGGTGGGCAGCTGTGCACATGTTCCTGAAGCAGCTTGCAAACAGCTTATGAAGCCAGGGTAGGCAAAAAAAAAAGGACCCTGATCCAAATACTAGAGATCCACGCTCACATTGCCTATTGCTGCTTCTAATCAGATTGTTCTTGCCCTGCCCCCTCCAGTAGAGTGACTTCCAAGGGAATTAAAGTGTTGATACCTTCTTCTTCCCTCTTCATTTTCTGTTTTCCCCCCTTTATAGACACAAACATTAAAGATCGGGATGCTGTATTAGGGTTCTCCAGAGAAAGAGCACCAATATGGAGAAGGCAATGGCACCCCACTCCAGTACTCTTGCCTGGTAAATCCCATGGATGGAGGAGCCTGGTGGGCTGCAGTCCATGGGGTCACTAAGAGTCGGACATGACTGAGTGACTTCACTTTCACTTTTCACTTTCATGCATTGGAAAAGGAAATGGCAACCCACTCCAGTGTTCTTGCCTGGAGAATCCCAGGGACGAGGGAGCCTGGTGGGCTGCCATCTATGGGGTCACACAGAGTCGGACATGACTGAAGTGACCTAGTAGTAGTAGTATGATATATATGGATTAATGTCTCTATATAGATCTCTCTTTTTATATATATAATGTGCATGCATGCTCAGTTGCTCAGTCATATCCGATACTTTGCAACCTCATGGACTGTAACCCACCAGTCTATTCTGTCCATGGGATTTTCCAGGGAAGAATACTGGAGTGGGTTGCCATTTCCTTCTCCAGGAGATCTTCCTGACTCAGGGATCAAACCCATGTCTCCATCACCGGCAGACAGATTCTTTACCACTGAGCCACCTGTATGCATGAAATTTATTATAGGAGTCAGCTCATGTTATAGAGGCTGAGAAGTTACATGGTCTGCCATTTGGAGAATCAGGAAGGCCATGGGTATAATTCAGTAAAAGGCTGAAGGCCTGTGACCCAGAGGGTGAGGGGCTGCTGATGCAAGAAACAGAAGCCCTGATATCTCTGAGGGCAGCAGAAGATGGATGTCCCAGCTGAAGAAGAGGGAGATAATTTGCCCTTTCTTGGCCCTTTTGTTCTCTTCAGACCTTTCACAGATGGGATGAGGCCTGCCCACTTTGGTGAAGGCAGATCTTTTTTTAGTCAGCCTGCTATTGATTTTCTTCTAATCTCTTTGTTAATCTCTTCTGGAAACAGCTTCAAAAACATGCCCAGAAAACAAATAAGATGACAGAAGTCTCCTCTTACCAGTAATTACTCCTAAATGTAAGCAGATTAAACTCCCCATTCAAAAGACATATTGGCAAAATGGATAAAAACACATGATCCAACTATATGCCAGTCTTTCCACAGGAGGTTCATTTTAGATCAAAACGCACATATAGACTGAAAGAGAAAGAATAGAAAAAGATATTCCACGCAAATAGTAACCAAAAGAGAGCAGGGGCGGCTATACTAATATTGGACAAAAGACTTTAAATCAAAAAAATTTACAAGAGACAAAGTAGGACATTATATTTTAATACAAGCTCGATATATCTTTTTGCTATAACATTATAAACATTTATGTTTCTAATGACAGACAATCGAATAAACGAAGCAAAAATGGACAGAACTGAAAACAAATAATGAAAAGAGCGAGCAGACAGAAGGAAATAAATAAAACAAACCAACAATACACAACAGAGCACACTCTCTCCACCAACAGCATACATATTCTGTTCATGTATACAGGGATATTTCCCAGGTTGACCATATGCTGGGCCACAAAAATAAAGTCTCAATAGGATTTAAAAAGATAACTTGTCATATAAAGTATTTCCTCTGACCACAATGAGATAAAGTTAGAAATCAGTACCAGAAGGCAAACTGGAAAATCCAAAAATATTTTGAAAGCAAAAATAAAAGACTAGATTTCCTTCTGAAATCTGTTATGTAAACCTTTTGTTGAATTCAAACATCACAAGTTTGATAACATCGTCAACGAGGTCCTTCACCACCCCGCCACCTGTATGTGCTGTGCTGAGTCGCTCAGTCGTGTCTGACTCTTTGCGACCCCATGGACTGTAGCCCGCCAGGCCCCTCTGTCCATGGGATTTCCCAGGCAAGAATACTGCAGTGGGTTGCCAGGCTCTCCTCCAGGAGATCTTCCCAACCACAGGATCAAACCCAGTCTCCTGCATTGTAGGCGGATTCTTTACTGTCTGAGCCATCAGGGAAACCCACCATCTATCAATAATCTTAATTACAGCTGATTCAAATACAGTGATACCTTGTCAGTGGGGTTTTCTGCTTGGAATCAGCTACCTTGATGTTCTAATACTGTTTTAACCTCCTCTTGGAATCTCAGTTAAGAATACCTCTTTCAATTCTGCCTAGAAATCCACCCTTACCCCTGGGGATATTATCCAGCCTTCGAAAAGAAGGAAATTCTGACATTTGCAACAACATGGATGAACCTTGAGAACATTACACCAGGTGAAAAATGCCAGCCACAAAAGAAAAATACCGTATGATTCCACTATGAGATATTTAGAGCAGTCAAAATCACAGAGACAAAGTAGAAGATTTGTTTCCAGGGTAGAGGGGGCAATGGCGAGTTATCATTTAATATGTCTGGAGTTTCTGTTTTACAAAATGAAAAGAGCTAAGCACATAGACGGTGTTGATGAAACATTATGTATTTAATACCACCAAACAGTATACTTAAAAATGGTTAAGACAGTAAATTTTGTATTATATGTATTTTATCACAATAATATAATTGAAAAACCTTCACAAATTTATTATCTTACAGTTCTGGAGGTCAAAAGTCTAAAATGGGGAGGCAAGGCTGTGTTTCTTCCAGAGGCCCTAGCTCGATTCCTCAGTCGTGTCCAACTCTTTGTGACCCCATGGACTGTAGCCCACCATGCTCCTCTGCCCGTGGGATTCTCCAGGCAAGAATATTGGAGAGGGTTGCCATTTCCTTCTCCAGGAGATCCTTCCGACCCAGGGATTAAACCCACGTGTCCTGCGCTGGCAGGCGGATCCTTTACCACTGGGCCACCTGGGAAGCCCTAGGCTTTAGAGGAAAACCATTTCTCTGCCTTTCTCCAGATTCTACTTTGGCTTAGGACTTCCAGCAATGGTGTCATCCCACCCTTCGCTCCATCAGCACAGGTTCTCACCCGCCACTGGCTGCACCTCCGTACCTCCTCTTCTGACTCGCTACCATCCGCCTCCCTCTTATAAGGTGCCTTATATTGGCCACACCTGATTATCATGAGACTCCCTCCTTCTCAAGAGCCTCACACCTGCAAGACCTCCTTCCATAGAAGGAAACAAACTCACAGGTTCTGAGGATTAGGATGTGGGCCTCTTTGGAAAACCATTATTCTGTTTATTTACACAACTGACTTCAGAAGTACATGCGTGTGGGAGGACGGAGATGCAAGGGCTTCCAATACTGAAAGTGCAGAGAAGCCAAAGTCACCAGTAGGGCTGTTTGGCAACAGTGCAGACATCCTATAGAATACTGTTGTTTAGTTGCTAAATCATGTCTGATTCTTGCAACCCCATGGACTGTAGCCCGCCAGGTCCCTCTGTCCATGGGATTTCCCAGGCAAGAATACTAGAGTCAGTTGCCATTTCCTTTTCCAGGGGATCTTCCCAACCCAGGGATCAAACCCATGTCTCCTGCATTGTCAGGTGGGTTCTTTACTACTGAGCCACCAGGGAAGGCCCTGTACAGTACTACTTAGCCATAAAATGAATGTGCTAGATGACACAGAAGGGTGTCCATGTTGCATTTTTGAATGAAAAAGACAAGCTTCAGAAATTCTTAATTCATTTGTTCAACAAATATTTTCAATGCCTATCATGTCCCTTCGAATTGTGGTGCTGAGAAGACTCCTGGGGGTCCCTTGGACAGCAAGGAGGTCAAACCAGTCAATCCTAAAGGAAATAAACCCTGAATATTCACTGAAGAACTGATGCTGAAGCTGAAACTCCAATACACTGGCCACTTGATGCGAAAAGCTGACTCATTGAAAAAGACCCTGATGCTGGGAAAGATTGAAGGCAGGAGGAGAAGGGAACAACTGAGGATGAGATGGTTGGATGGCATCACTGACTCAAGGGACATGAATCTGAGCAAATTCCAGGAGAGACTGAAGGACAGGGAAGCCTGGCATGTTGTAGTCCATGGGGTTGCAGAGTCGGACACAACTTAGCAAATGAATAATATCATGTCCCTGGAGCTCGAAACACAGATGTGAATTAAACAGGAGCTTATACTTTCTTTCTGTATAAAAATTATATGCGGAATAGGTGTGTACGTGAAAATAAAGGTCTAAGCTGGAAAGTAAAATATTGATATGTTAACAGTGGGTATCTCGGGAGAGGAAGAGCAGGAGGTAAAAGCTGTGAAGAGTTGCCCTTCTTCTTTGGATGTTTTCATTTAGCTTTATTTTTTTCAACAAGCATTTATGCTTGCTTGTTAAAGGGGCCTCATAAAAAAAATAAACCTGCTTGTTGAAATCTGCTAAAAAATTAAACTGAGGTACAGTTTAATTTTAATCAGGAAAAGTTATCTATTAGGTCTAATCCCTTTGCATAATGATAAAACTGTACCAGCTGCAAAAGAGAAAGAAAGGAGGGAAGGGAGAGAATAGAGACAAAGAAGTAACTGGCTGATGGGTGTTAACTTGGAGCAGGAGAGGCTGGTGGGCATTCAGCCAACAAGTGGAGCAAAGCGTCCCTCCCTCCTCGAGTGAGAACTGGTGTATACAGGAGGCGATCAACGACACACTGTCAACAAGCGGAGTCACAAATGGGAGCGTCAGTGAAGCTGATAATGATGCCCAAACAGGAGGGGCAGCCGTCCTGTCAGGGTTCAGCTTTGACCCCATGTGGCAGCAGGGGACCACCAGCCTGCATTCTACACTGAAATCCGTCCCCCGACATTTATAACCATCTCAGCTCCTAGGCTGGTCCTTCCCAAGCCCCCAGAATGTCCTAGTTTATCTGAAGCAGAGGTTCTGCAGCTGGAGGAAGTGAGTAAAATTTCTGCTGTGGTGTCCCCAGGATGAACTTGTGGTTTGCTACTTCTTTGCTCTGACTTCCAGCCTCTGAGCTGCGGGGTCTGTGGGGTTGATGCTTTGTGGCCATGGGGTGCAGGAGCAGGGGAGGCCTGGGGGCTCAGGACCCTCAAATTTGGGGAAGGTCATCTGAGACTTGCAGACCTAAATTCTCTGATAAACACGGTCTCAAACCCACACACCTGGCAAACAGGCTGTCCTGGGAACACGGCCCGGGAACAAACAAAACAAGCTTGTAGTCTTTTCATTTTATTCTTGGTTCTCACTGTTCTAGGAAGGAAAAAAAAAAAAAAGATTGGACTCGAGTATGTGAGACATTCATATGTTTTACTCAGAAAACAAGAACCTCTGATTTTCTTGAGAAACATTGAGAGTTGCCTTTTCCTTTTAGTGCTCTTAAGCACACATTGGAACAAGGAAGACATAATTTCAGTTCTAAGTGTCCATTCTAAGTTTTATTCTACGTGTTCCCTTGAACACCTACTTCATCCTTTCTAGACGGATCACTGAACAGAATTAAAGCTGCTCCCAAAGCGCAGTCTGACTTAGTCTGCGGGCCCTCCATGACGTGTCCCTGTCCCCTTCTGGGTCTCCCTCCTCTCTTCCGGCTTCCCCTCAGGCAAACATGGCATATTTTTGCCCCCCAAGCCTTCCATACTTAGGTCGTCTGTCTGGACCTCCTGTCCCTTCAGAATTGCAACCCCTGCCTCTTCTCCATAGCACTTGTCTCTTTCTAGTAGGTCACTTCCTTATTTTGCTTACTGTCTACCCCATTTTTAATGTAAACTCCACCAAAGCAGAGATTTCCATCCGTTTCACCAATAGAAATCCAGTCCTGGAATAATGACTGGATCTAAATCTTTATAGAGGGGTTCTGCATGATGTATCCAAAATGTCATAAATAACGCGAATGCCTCCATGCAGCTATTCCACATGTAGGAATTTATCCGGGGGAAGTCATCACAAGAGAGCTCGATGTGTTACAAACCCAAACACTGGAAACAATAAGAGCTGACATTTAATTACCACTTACCATGTGCCAGACTCTGTTTTAAACATTTTCTGTACACGAACTCTTTAAACCTCCAGAAAACCTTAGAACACGCCTATTATTGTCTGGATTTTACATGTAGGGGAACAGGCAGAGGGACTGAAGAGCATGCAATGGAGTCAGGATTTGATGGGGTGTGCTTGACTCAAGAGTCCATATTCTCAACAACCTATAGTTACATAACTGTGCCCTAGCCACACTAAGGCAGTCAGCGCAACCATTTAAAATGATGATGCAGATAATGTATTTTTTCCCCATTGGGGAGAGGAGGGACACGAACCTCTAGAAATATATTCCAATTGTGTGACCATACACATGGCTGGGAAGAAGATGGCTTTATCAGCTTCTCAAATACCTCCAAGAACCAGGAGTGTAGAATAATTCTTCTACATTAAATAGTTCAGGTGAACACATCCTCTACTTGGGTTATCAACTATTTAGCATAGTCTTAAAAAAAATTCTTCTTAGCCTCCTTCCTTCCATATAAGCCTTCCTCCTCTTGTCCCTAAACCACATTAGCAACCTAGAATGTCACCCTTTAATGACTCAAAAAGATTTTTGTCAGATATAGTTAATGGCAAAAAGCAGGCTTCTAAAAAGACCACACATTATAAATACATTTTCATTAAAAATCCATATGTACATATAAGTACTATAAAAAGACTCAAATAAATAGATTTTATGTTAACAGCTGTCATTCCAGGATGCTAGAATTATGTGTGTGTTAAAATTTCTTTTCTGGTCTTATTTGTATTCTTTACATTTTTTTGCAAGAGCACGAATTACTTTTTGTAACTAAAGGAAATTTTTTTTTTCCTAAGAAAAAGGCAGCTTTGGGAAAAACAATTTGCAGGTAGCTCTCAAAATTTTAAGTGTATGTGACCTTTGACCCAGCAATTCCATTTCCAGGAATGTTTGACAGAAATCCTTGCATGTGAGCCTGAATGTAAGCCTATAACATTCACGGCAGCATTACTGAGAAAATTAGTAAACAGCCAAGCCCTCAGAGAAGGTGAGTAAATAACATAGATAAAATATTCAATAAAATATAATACCACCATATTATAAAACCTGTGCAGTTGTTAAAAAGAGAAAACAGTAGTTAGATCTCTCTCAGACAAAATAATAAAGGGAAGTTTAGAGAACAGAATGCTTATAATAAGGTCCAACATACATAAAAGCTGCGTGTAAGAGTGTGAAAGTGCTAAAAGGGGACTGGAAGGAAGCCGCCTGTTGTTGATGATGGTGACTCGCAGGGAGGCCCTGGGAGCTGGGTGGGGAGGTGATGGTGAAGGGACTTTATGTTCTGTTCTGGATTGTCTGAATCTTTTACATATTATTTATGTAACCAAACAAAATGCACACAGTAAAACTATGAAAGAGTTATAAAATTAAAAAAGCTTCCAAACTCCAAAATGCTCCCCCCGGCTCCCTGGCACCCCACCATGGGGCTGGCTCACAGGCTCCAAGTCCAAGCTGCCAGGAAGCCTCAGGAAGGACCACGGTCCTGGTTACTGTCAGGATTAGAAACAGGCTCAGTCACCAGCCAGGGGCAGATGGTTATGTAAATGGGGAGCCGTCCTACAGCACATTCTTAAGCCCTAAGCATGAGCAGCGATCGTGAGATCTTGGAGCACTGTGGAAATTAAGTGACAAAAGCCGAGTGGGAAACTACACCCAGCGGCCCTGAGAAGCTTGCACAAGGCGCGCAGGGACAAGAAGGAGCCACGGCCCGGCATGGTTAGCCAGGTGAGATGACAGCATCTTGGCCCAAACCTGTTTCTCCCGAGGCCACAAACCTGCATGTCATCTGGACCCACACTTCTCTCCCTCCCCCAGCATCCGCCGTCACCGCGGCCTCTGCTCCCTGCACGTCCCATGCTCCCTGCACGTCCCATCCCCACTGCTGGTCTAGGCGTCTTGGTCTCTCCCTGCATGATCGCAGTGGCTGCCTAACAAGTCTTCCGGTTTCCAAAGCCATCTCTCCGGACCCCGTCTCTTCCTGCACAGCAGCCAGAACGGTCTCTGAGCTTTTAAAAAGGTAACTCAGCTCGCTGGCTTCCTAATTTGCTCTTTGCTTTTATAGTAATACCTTTGTCTTGATCTCTGAGCTCTTGTAGGAGCTGGCCCTCACTTGCAGCTACAAACACGTCTCGCTTCCTCCTCTTCCACTGGGTTCCAGCCACCCTGGCCTTTCCCCAGGGTCTCTGCTCTCATTGCCTCTGTGAACCCAGCCACTCCTTACACTCCACCCTCTGACTCTCAGTCTCTCCATCTCATTAGCCTGTGTATCTGCTTCATGGGACTACGCCTGTCTGAAATCCTCACATCTGCTTGATCCCCAAGCCGCCCCACTAGCCTGCATTATTTTTTTCAAGGACCATGGGCAAAGGGCTTCCCTGTAGCTCAGATGGTAAAGAATCTGCCTGCAATGCAGGAGACCAGGGTTGATCCCTGGGTCAGGAAGATAACCTGAAGAAGGGCATGGCAACCCACTCTATTATTCTTTCCTGGAGAATCTCATGGACAGAGGAGCTTGGCGGGATATAGTCCATGGGGTCGCGGAAGAGTCGGACACGACTGAGTGACTAACGCTACTACTACCACCATGGGTGAGGCGCTGCTCCAAGCACTTTACAGACCTCTCACCTAGTGCTCGCAAGACCATGTGAAACCCACACGATCGCGACACCATTTTACAGAAAACCAGCTTGTCCCCAAGCTGGGCCACTCTTAGGTGGCCAAGCTGGGATTCGAACCCAGTGACTTCAGCCCAAGGCCTGGACCTTTCATTACTAAACAATCCTGCCTAAACCACCAATAAGATACAACAATAACAACAATAACAACAAAAACCCAGCACCCTATTTACTTTCTAAAGCTTTGAACTGGCTGGAGGAGCAGCTGATG
This sequence comes from Madoqua kirkii, assembly GCA_006408675.1. NCBI lineage: Eukaryota > Metazoa > Chordata > Mammalia > Artiodactyla > Bovidae > Madoqua > Madoqua kirkii. Next base: position 23,274 of record SJYC01058183.1, on the reverse strand, counting down.
GCCTTCACTGGCCACACCGGCACCAGAACGCTCACCCCCAAGCTTTTAATGCCTATGGTGGTTTGCGGACCTGATTTGACCTGTTTTTTCTCTACAGAACAAGCCATAATGGAGAGAGTTCTCAAACTGCTTTTTGTGGACTTAAAAAATATTGAAAGCATGAGCCCACTTCCCTTCTGTAATTCTCAACAGGGTCTCACTGTATAAAGGGGACCAGCTCTAAAACCTGTGGAATTGAAACCCTGGCTGCAGAAAACTGGGGACTCAATGCCTATTTGGGTTCTATTTTTATTAAAACCCCATTAACTTGTTTCTCTCAGAGCAATTAAAGTGTCTAGGCCTGATGCTCTGCAGCACTGTGGAGGAGATGCTTATTAACACTGAGCATTCTGTTCTGAGCTCAGGCAGAAAACTTTCTTTCCAAAAGCACCCCAGGTGGGGGTTTATGGGGGACTCATTCTTGGGCTCCCTCTCACCCCCAAGGTAAGTTTCCTTAACAGATAATTTGGTTACATCCTCTGTAGCTGGTCTTAAGTCAACTGAGGTTGATAACATCTTTTTCCTTCTACATGGTGGGGTGTTTATTGTGTTTTTGTGGTTTTTATTTCTTTTGGCTGACTTTTATAACTCAAGACCAGTTGAAAGTCTTCCAGTGAATGTTAATTCCTTCCACACCTTGTAAAAGTCTTAAGCACCACCCCAGGGCACACAGAGGCCAAGTGTGAAGTTTCGCTTGGCAGAGCTGTAGACATGCATTTCTGTCTCTACTTTTGCACCTTGAAATCAGTCAGACCCACGTGAGCCAGGCCCCATCCTTATTCAATGCCAGGCTGGATGTGACCCACTGGCCACTGTGTGCCCCCACCACAGGACTCTGCGTTTTAACACAGGGGCACATTCTGGAGGTGGACAGCTCGCAATTCAACCATTCAGTCAATGGAGCATCTACTGGGCACAAGCTTGGTGCTTTTGCTCCTGGGGATGTGGTAGGTCTGAGATGGGGCCTGAGAACCTGCATTTCTAACAAATTCACAGGTGGTGCTGATGCTGTTGGTCTGGGGGCCACACTCTGAGACTCACTGCTACAGGACCTTGCTTAAGTGTCACTCCCTCCCTCCCACTCCTTCCCCAGCCTTGGGATGGTGCTTCAGCCACTGGCTCTCAGGCAATTTGTATGGCCTCCTTTTTGAGAAGGCCTGCCCCTGCTTCCTTCTCCCCACCTCCCTATCTGTCGCTCTCATCCTTGCCCTCCATGCTCCTGCTCTCCCTTCCTCAGAACAGCCTAAGCCACAGACCATCCCTCCCCTTTTCCTGCCCCAAGACCTTGGCACCTGCTACCCTCACTGCCTGGAATGTTCTTTCTTGGGCTCTGCACCCAGCCAACTCCACACCCTAACTCAGAGAGGCCTTCTATGAACGCAGTTGAAAGAAGGTCCCCTGAGCTGTTCCCCTTCCATGGCTCTTTAATTCACATCACAGATCCTGTGTTGATCAGATCTGACTCCCTTTGAGAATGTAAACTCCACAAGGGCAGGGAGAAGTGACGGTTCTCCCCCTGCTGTAGACCCTGCACTGGGCACAGTCACAGGGTAGGGCAGGGGTCCCCCACCCCCAGATGGGTAATGGTCCACGGTCTGTTAGGGACTGGGCCACACAGCAGGAGGTGAGCAAAGTGAGCTCCATCTGTATTTACAGCTGCTCCCCAGTGCTCTCCCATCACCCCTAGATGGGACCGTCTAGTTGCAGGTAAACAAGCTCAGGACTTCCACTGATTCTGCATTATGGTGAACTGTATAATTATTTCATTATATAACCCAGTGTAACAATCATGGAAATAGAGTGCACAATAACTGTAAGGTGCTTGAATCATGCTGAGAACCCTGGCCCATGGAAAAACTGTCTCCCATGAAACCAGTCTCTGGTGACAAAAAGGTTAGGGATGCTCTGCTGGGGTAGAGCATCCTTGGAGAAGTGAAGGAATGGGATTAGCTTCTGTTCTCAGTGAAATCCACACTGGAAGTGGCTGGAAAACCAGCCAGTCTTGCCCCATGGGCTCTTCTTTCTGCAAACCTGCCTGCCATCCGGCCAACCCTCAGCCACCCAGCACTTTGTTTTGAGCCAGGGGCTGGGGTGGGACGGAGGGAGGAAGGGAAGGTTTGGGAACAGCCAAAGTTGCAGACTAGACACATAATCAAATCCAGAGGGCTGCACGGTGTTCTGCCAATTAAGATACCAGATTAAGCAGGCCAAGGGCCCTGGGGCGAGATGCCACACAAAATAACTCTTCAAAAATAGTAACTTGTATCTCAGGAATGAGCATGAATTGTCAATGACATGAGCCGTGTTTTGAAACAGAAAGACAAGTCCTATTTATACTGCAGATAATGGTAACATGACGTAGGCATAGCTTGGGCCAATGTTCCCAAAGGAGGTATTTAGGAGTAATGGTGTGGCAGCTGTGCTGGAAGGACCCGTGCTGAAGAGTAAAGATGGCTGGTGCTGTGGTGGGAAGAGGATGTCCACGGCTCCTGGCTGGGCTCTCGCTGCTTACTGGTCAGTGCAGTAGAGCAGCAAAGATCTGCCTTCAGGAGCACCTGGATCAGTTCCAGCCCTGGGCTCAGCACCTGTTGCTGTGTGACCTTGAGCCATTGTTTAACCTCACTGAGCCTGACTCTCTCTCTGGAAAATGAGGGGAAACAATAATTTCTCTCGCGGGGTTGTTGTAGAGAGTAAATGAGATAATGAGATAATGTGTATCAAGTGGATGTTGCAGTGCCTGGCACAGAGTAAGCACTCAATAAATAATAGCTATTATGAGCTACAACATTAAAATTTTTTAATTGTGATAAAAAGAACATAAAAATTTACCATCTTAACCACTTTCAGTGTATAGTTCAACACTGTTATATGTATTCACACTGTAGTGCAACAGATCTCTAGAACTTATTTATCTTACAAAACTGAAACTCTTATGTTTTGATTTTTAACCCATATTGAGTTGATTTTTGTATATGGTTTTAGGTAAGGGTCCAATGTCATTCTTGTATAGTAACACTTTAATGCTGAAAATTCCTCTTACCTATTTGTGCCCATTTTCCCTTCTATTAAAAAAAAAAAAAGGTAGGTTAAGAACTTTTCTATTCATTAAAAGATACACAAAGAAAATTAAAAGACAAGCCACAAACTGGGAGTTTTTTTTTTTTTACAACACAGATAACCGATTCCTATTCAGACTACTTCTATAGGTCTGTAAGAAAAAGACAAATGTCCTCATAGAAAAATGGGTAAGACGCATAAAAAGGAATTTCACAGAAGAAGCATGGATGGTCCATGAACATACAATAAAATATTCAGCCTCATTAGTGCTCAGGAAAATGCAAATCAGCATCACTATGAGGTATCAATTTATACCCATTAACTGGGCAAAAATTAAGAGCTTTGATGATGAGGATTCATACATAGCAGGTGGGAAAGTAATCTAGTACATTCTGGCAGCATCTTGTGAACTTGAGCACTCACAGAATTTACAAGTCAGCAATTTAACTTTCAGGTGAAACTTCCCCGAGAGAGATTCTTAAGTAAATGATTCAGATATGAGCACAAATATGCACAGTGACAATGTCTGTAACAGACAAAAGGACTGGAAATAGACCAAATGTCCAATAATGAGAGAATGCTTACAGAGATCGTAGCATGTTCCCAGAATAGAGAGTCATTCAGCAGTAAAAATGAACTGCAAAAACATGGCTGAAAGTTTAAATGTAAAATCGAGTGAAAGAAACAGGCGTGGGGCAGGGTATTATTTTTGCAGAGTTCAAAACCAAATCAAAACAAGTATTCATCAGATACATAAAACAAAGGGACTGTACGCCTGAAACTAACACAACTTTGTAAGTCAACCATACTTCAGTAAAATCTTTTTTATTATTGGAGAATAGCTGCTTTGCAATGGTGTGTTGCTTTCTTCCATAAAATGAAATGAAGTAGCTCTAAGCATCCTTTATCCCCTCCCTCTTCAGCCTCCCTCCCGCTGCCTCTACCCCGCCCTCTAGGTCCTCACAGAGCACCGAGATGAGCTCCCTCCCACTAGCTGTCTGTTCTGCACATGGTAGTATATACAGTCGGTGCTACCCTCCCAGTTGAAAAACATTTCTTAAAGAGAAAATAAACATAAAACCAAGATCATGGTAACTCTGGGGGTGGGGGGCAGCAGGAAATCATGCAGAAGGAACCAGAAGCACTGATAATTTTCTAGAACTCGAGTGCCTGGAAGTTCCTGCGTGTTCTTGTTATTATAACACTTCATAATCTCAAGGTATGTTACACGAATTCCTTTCCATGTATTAAATGTAACACGATAAAGAGTTATTTTACCAGCCTGGAAAGCAGTTAATCCTTATTGGCCCCATCAGCTCTAAACCACTGGGTAGCAGCTACCAATGTAGGGAGACGATAAGAAACTCTCCATTCCTCCACCATCTCTTCATTCTGGGAAGAATTTGGAAGCGGCAGGCATGACGCTGTCTTTGAAGCCTCCAAAACAAATCCTGGGCACAAGACCCAGACTGGAGGCTGGAGAAGAGGTGAGAAGAGGCAGGGCACAATCCTGTGGACAGGGTACACTGTGGCTGACATGGCTCCCAAGCCACCCTCAAACTGGGAAAACTGGCTTGCACCTTCCTGCACTTTGGCCCGAATCAGACACGGAATGAGTGGACCATCCAGGAGACATTTACTGTGCATTATACTTCTAAGAAGGGAACAGGCGTGGCATCACTGAACAGAGGGGTCCCCCAGAGAATAGTACTGAGAAGTCACCTCTACATTAATTCTCTGTCTTTGGCTTTCCTGGGTTAAAGGCCATCTCGGAGCCTGAAGACACAAGCTCTTTCCTGAGAGAATTATTTCACCGCATGAGTCCCCAAGGGACCTTGCCACGTGGTGTGGATGAGATTGAAGGAGGTGGATATGCTTGAGCCATAATTAAGCAAGGCAGTTCATCCACCTCCGTGTAACTCAGCTAAACACTTGACTCAACAGATACATCTATGATAAGCCAAGACATTCCCCCCCCCTATGGTTTCTTTGTTTGACTTTACAGCAGCAGAAAAGCCTTTTCAAATCACAATGGTCTGTGGAAATAACAGTCTTTCAAAATGGGGTGAGGTTTTTCCAGTTTTTATTGATTTCTTTTAAAGAGCCTTACGAGGCTTCAGTGGTAAAGAATCCGCCTCCCAAAGCAGGACACACAAGTTTGATCCCTGATCCAGGAAGATCACACATGCTGCAGAGCAACTAAGCCCATGAGCTCGTGTTCTAGAGTCTAGGAGCCACAACTACTGAAGCCCGAGGGTGTCCCGGCGCCCGTGCCCCACAACAAGAGCCGCCACCGCAATGAGAATGCCAAGTACCGCAACCAGAGAGGAGTCCCTGCTCACCACAACTAGAGAAGAGCCCACAGAGCAACAAAGATCCAGAACAGTCAAGGCAAATACATACAATATATGCAAAATAAATACATACAATATAAACAAAGTAAATAAGTACAATTGTTAAAAAATAAAAATGCCTTAAACATTGGAGAACATAATTTTCACTGTGGACTATAGTCCACATAAACGTGTGTTATATGGTGTGCTTTGGGGCTTCCCTGGTGGCTCAGGTGGCAAAGAATCTGCCTGGGTCAGGAAGATCCCCTGGAGAAGGGAATGGCAACCCACTCCAGTATTCTTGTGTGGAGAACCCCATGGACAGAGATGGCTGGTGGGCTATAGTCCATGGGGTCGCAAAGAATTGGACACAACTGAGCAACTTACATTTGCTTTCACTCCCTGCAAATCTTTGAACCAGTCTGAAAATTCAGCCAGTAGAACCTTCTGAAATGTTGATCAGGGGCTAAGTTGGCTCCAAACCTCAGAAAACACTTCCTGGACTGCTCAATGACTGGAAGAGAAGCACTTAACTTAATTTTTATCTGTCCTCTTGGATGCAGAAATGCGTGAACATACAATGCTAAATTAGAAAATGACAGTGTCTTTTGCAAGGTTTTTAAAATGTTTTGCTCTTGAACCTAAGAGATAGCCAAGCGCCAAGCCCTCTTGTTCCCATTAAGATAAAGCCACTCTCCGGGAACAGCTGCTGTCATCTCTCCCTCCAGTGACCCCAACAATGGTACTTTTGACCACTGGTTTCTGTCTTTTTTCAAGCATCAAAACATGCCTCCTCACTACTCATTTCCTTCAACAAATCACACCATCTTTCTCTCACCTGTCTTGTTTGTTGCACCTACATCTATAACCTTTAGGTTCTCATCTGCTTTCCTGCTTCTGGGGTGGTGCTAGTGGTAAAGAACCCGTCTGCCGATGTAGGAGACTTAAGAGTTGCAGGTTCAATCCCTGAGTCGGGAAGATCTGTGGGAGGAGGCCATGGCAACCCACTCCAGTATTCTTGCCTGGAGAATCCCATGGACAGAGGAGCCTGGTGGGCTATAGTCCATGGGGTTGCAGAGAGTCAGCAGACATGGCTGCATCGACTTAGTACGCAGCACTGCTTTCCTGCAGCCAAAGAAACTACAGGGAAGAAATTTAGTTGCCCAGAAAGAGAGTCATGCAAATCATGCCAGAATGAAAAAAAAAAAAAAAAAAAACTTGTCTCAAGAGTGATACAGGAGCAGAGAATGTCACAAAGCTATAAACCTCTGGGATTTTTTTTTCCTTCTTTTAAATTGGCCATAGGTGGGAGAAGACTGCAAGGATTAGCTGGCTCTGTGCGCTCCCTTTATGGGTTCTGAAACAGCAGCAGGTCCCAAGCACTATTTTCAGAGCCGTGCTGACATTTGTTAATAATGTTGGTGTATAAAGCCGAGCTCATTTTAAACTAATTTAGACACAAAGAAAATCAGCGAGTATGTGTCAGAATGGAAAGGGGAGAAAATCAAGTTACTGCTGTCACAGAGAGAAAGAGAAAAGCTTGAGGTAAAATGAAAATGGCTGTTTCCCATTAGATGCAAGGACTGGGGAAAAGTGAAAATTTCAGGAGAAAAGCAAATCCTCTCTCCCTTCTTGAGGAGCCCACCGACAGCTCGCTCCCAAGCAAGCCCTGCCAGGCTCCTACCTGGCTCCAGTTACGCACCCAAGGAAAAGACGCCTTTTCAATGAGCCTGCCTTCTGAAATTACAGAGGGCAGAGTCCGATGCTGTTTTGTCAAAACTGCTCTCAAAAATGACTGCTCCCAGGGCCTTCCCTGGTGGCCCATTGATTAAGACTTTGTCTTCCAATGCATTAAGGCTGGGTTTGATCCCAGTTGGGGAGCTAGGATCCCACATACCTCACAGCCAAAAAATACCCCCCAAAACCACAAAACAGAAATATTATTGTAACAAATTAAATAAAGATTTTTAAAATGGTCCATATCAAAAACAAATATTGCTCCCTAAATACAAAGTAGAAGCTTGGACTGGATTCTGGAAGAGTATAAGACATAAAGTCTGGTGAAATCTGACTAAAGCCTGTAACTTAGTTAACGGCACTTGATAAATGTACCACGATTGTGTAAGATGTTAGGGAAAGCTGGGTGAAGGATATAGAGGAACTCTCTATATTAGTTTTACAACTGTTGTATAAGTCTGAAATTATTTTCAAATAAAAACGTTTAATGAAATGATGCCCCTATAGTTGACTTGACTCTGATCGCTGACTGTATCTGGCTTCTAGATGTGGTCTGCTGTGCACTGGGCTTCCATCCGATCCTTTGGAAAAACCAGAACAAATTTTCTGCCCAGCCGAATACCTTCCTTTAGCTCACAACGCAGGCGACAAGAGAGCACACCCAGGAAGGAGAAGGTTTGTTTCGTGTCCTGGAGGAAGGCTGCTTGGCAAGCACACAAGCAAGCTGTGTCTGGCTGTGTCTCGCTGCACCATGTCTCCTTTAATTAGCAAGGCAGAAATGCAGAAGCCTGGAAAAACCAACAAAATGAGCTCAAACAAAGACAGGCTGGGCCTGTCACCTGTGTTAATCATCTGCTCTCATTAGAGGGTAGCTGTATATTTTCTCAGACTTGCTCTTGATTTCCTATATATTTTATTCACTACTCATTAATGATGGAAGATTTATTTTTCATTCAAAATGCCACTATCAAGAAATAGCAAGAGAATTCCAAACTGCAGACACTTTTCTTTAGGTTCAGGGCATTCAGTTATCTTTTAAAAATTGTTTTTATGTGCAATCAATATTGAAAATTTCAGTTTACCTACATTAGATAAGGACTAATTAAAGTTAGGGAAAGCCAGGTTTCCAGAAGAAATTAAGGTTCTTGGAGTAATTATTACAGTTTAAGCATCTAGCCTATATTTTGTGCAACAAGTTACTTCAAGTATAGATTATTCTCTTGAACACAAAGACACCTACTTTCAGAAATGCATGTATGGCCTCCACAATTATTTTCTTTTGCCAAGATCAGTGTAAAATATTTTTACTTAAGCACAACTGTCTCAAGCGTAAGATAAAAAGCTCTCCTCGTATTTCTTGAAGGATGGTGGAACAGAAAATAACAGAGACTCAGAGTGGGACTAACTTCTGTATGAACTTGAGTGAGAGGCTCATATTTCTGCATTCCAGTTTCACTATGTCAGACACAGTGGTTCCAGAAACTTCTCAGGTTCAGTGGTTCGAAGGTTCAGTGGTGCTAAGAGATTAAAAAGAAGGTCTCTAAAATGCTCAGAAATCTCTTAGACGGTGAAATTTTTATTTAAAATGAGGAACAAGTTATTTCTGCTAAATAAGCAGAAAATTCAATACCCAATCCCTGGGGTAAAGACAAACTTTTAACAAATGGTACTAGTATGACAAGAGTAGGAAGTCAAGAAACACCTGGAGTAACAGGCAAAGTTGGCCTTGGAGTACAGAATGAAGCAGAGCAAAGGCTAATAGAGTTTTGTTAAGAGAACACACTGGTCATAGCAAACACCCTCTTTCCACAACACAAGAGGACTCTACACATGGACATCATCAGATGGTCAACACTGAAATCAGACTGATTATATTTTTTACAGCCAAAGATGGAGAAGCTCTATACAGTCAGCAAAAACAAGATGGGGAGCTGACTGTGGTTCAGATCATGAACTCCTTATTGCCAAATTCAGACTTAAATTGAAGAAAGTAAGGAAAACCACTAGACCATTCAGGTATGACTTAAATCAAATCCCTAACGATAATACAGTGGAAGTGAGAAATAGATTTAAGGGACTAGATCTGATAGAGTGCCTGATGAACTATGGACGGAGGTTCATGACACTGTACAGGAGGCAGGGATCAAGACCATCCCCAAGAAAAAGAAATGCAAAACAGCAAAATGGCCGTTGGAGGAGGCCTTACAAATAGTTGGGAAAAGAAGAAAAGCAAAAAGCAAAGACAAAAAGGAAAGATATACCCATTTGAATGCAGAGTTCCAAAGAAGAGCAAGGAGATATAAGAAAGCATTCCTCGTTGATCAGTGCAAAGAAATAGAGGAAAACAACAGAATGGGAAAAACTAGAGATCACTTCAAGAAAATTAGAGATACCAAGGGAACATTTCATGCAAAGATGGGCACAATTAAGGACAGAAATGGTATGGACCTAACAGAAGCAGAAGATATTAAGAAGAGGTGGCAAGAATACACAGAAGAACTGTACAAAAAAGATCTTCATGACCCAGATAATCACGATGTTGTGATCACTCACCTAGAGCCAGACATCCTAAAATGTGAAGTCAAGTGGGCCTTAGGAAGCATCACTACAAGCAAAGCTAGTGGAGCTGATGAAACTTCAGTTGAGCTATTTCAAATCCTGGAAGATGATGCTGTGAAAGTGCTGCACTCAATATGCCAGCAAATTTGGTAAACTCAGCAGTGGTCACAATACTGGAAAAGGTCAGTCTTCATTCCAATCCCAAAGAAAGGCAATGCCAAAGAATGCTCAAACTACTGCATAATTGTACTCACACACTAGCAAATGCTCAAAATTCTCCAAGCCAGGCTTCAACAGGACATGAACCATGAACTTCCAGATGTTCAAGCTGGATTTAGAAAAGGCGGAGGAACCAGAGATCACGTCGACAACATCTGCTGGATCACTGAAATAGCAAGAGAGTTCCAGAAAAACATCTACTGCTTTATTGACTATGCCAAAGGCTTTGACTGTGTGGATCATAATAAACTGTGGAAAATTCTGAAAGAAATGGGAATACCAGACCACCTGACCTGCCTCTTGAGAAATCTGGATGCAGGTCAGGAAGCAACAGTTAGTACTGGACGTGGAACAGACTGGTTCCAAATAGGAAAAGGAGTAAGTCAAGTCTACATATTGTCACCGTATTTATTTAACTTATATGCAGAGTACATCATGAGAAACGCTGGGCTGGATGAAGCACAAGCTAGAATCAAGACTGCCAGGAGAAATATTAGTAACCTCAGAAATGCAGATGACACCACCCTTATGGCAGAAAGTGAAGAAGAACTAAAGAGTTTCTCGATGAAAGTGAAAGAGGAGAGTGGAAAAGTTGGCTTAAAGCTCAACATTTAGAAAACGAAGATCATGGCATCTTGTCCCATCATTTCATGGGAAATAGATGGGGGAAAAGTGGAAAGAGTGTCAGACTTTATTTTTTTGGTCTCCAAAATCACTGCAGATTGTGACTACAGCCATGAAATTAAAAGATACTTACTCCTTGGAAGAAAAGTTATGACCAACCTAGATAGCATATTAAAAAGCAGATACATTACTTTGCCAACAAAGGTCTGTCTAGTCAAGGCTATGGTTTTTCCAATAGCCGTGTATGGATGTGAGAGTTGGACTACAAAGAAAGCTGAGCACCAGAGAACTGATGCTTTTGAACTGTGGTGTTGGAGAAGACTCTTGAGAGTCCCTTGGACTGCAAGGAGATCCAGCCAGTCCATCCTAAAGGAAATCAGTCCTGGGTGTTCATTGGAAGGTCTGATGCTGAAGCTGAAACTCTAATACTTTCGCAACCTGATGCAAAGATCTGACTCATTTGAAAAGACCCTGATGCTGGGAAAGATTGAGGGTGGGAGGAGAAGGGGATGGCATCACCGACTCGATGGACATGAGTCTGAGCAAGCTCCGGGAGTTGGTGATAGACAGGGAGGCCTGGTGTGTTGCAGTCCACTGGGTCACAGAGTCGGACACAACTGAGCAACTAAACTGAACTGAACTGATGGATGACAAGAGTGGCCTTTTTCTGACAAGGGAGGGTTTTGAGTAGAGAAGTAATATGCTCTGATTGCTTGTTTTTTCCTCAACCACTGGCATGGCATGCGAGGATCTTAGTTCCCTGACTGCTGCTGTTTAGTCACTCAGTCATGTCCGACTCTTTTGCAACCCCATGGACTGTAGCCCACGAGGCTCCTCTATCCATGGGATTCTCCAGGCAAGAATACTGGAGTGGGTTGCCATGGCCTCCTCCGGGGGATCTTCCCATCCCAGGGACTGAACCCAGGTCTCCCTCACTGGGAGTGAGGAGTCTCAACCACTGGACCACCAGGGTAGTCCCTGATTAAACAAGACCACCCTGGCTGCTCTGGTAAGAAGAATCTGAAGGCTAGGGGTAGGGGTGGTAAATGAATGCAGGGAGGCAGGTGGAAGGTGGCCACAGCCACTCCAGACAGGAGTGGAGGTGGGGAAGACGTGGGCAGGTTCTGCCAATGTTTTGAAAGTTGACCCAAAGGATAAGGAGAGTAAGAGAAAGATGATCAAGGAGGATTCCTATAGTCTTGTCATAAGCAGTAGGGAAAGATGGAGTGGTCAGAAACAGATGACAGAGAGGATGAGAAGAGACCAAGATCAGGGCTTCAGTTCTACCCATGTGGGGTCAGGTATTGAAGGGCAAGGTCAAGGTGGTTGCCTGCAAGTCTGGAGTTTAAAGGAGGTCTGGCTGGAGATGGAATTTGGGGGTCCTCAGTGTATAGCAGGTGGTATTTAAAACTTGACAAATGACACTGGAGGGAGTCAGAATGGTTAGGAGAGGTCCAAGCACTGAGGCTGGAGCCGTCCAAAACACACAAGTCAGGAGAGTACAAGGAACTGACCCAGGAGACCAAGCCTCCACTCCTCTCAGCAGCCCAACCTGTACTTCAAGGAAAAGCCTGAAGATGGCGAGGTCTTTTGTATACAATTAAGGGCAGAATTACCTGGGGAAAGAGCCTTTAAGAGGAAAGAGTGTACATCCCCCCTTGATTTTTATTGACTGGGGGATTTTTGCAGAAACTGACTCTTGTGGTCAGCGATTTGTTTTGTAAGTGAATATTGAAACACTACAGTCAATAACGTTTGGGTAACAAAAGACATATTAATTTATCTCTAGTCAAAAAGTTGTTAAGAGTGATTTAGCATTTGAGCCAATGTGTTAACTTAAAAATTACCTCTTTGAAGGCATCAAGAGACTGATTTGGGGGATGGTTGTGGGGAAGGAGGTTTGGAATTGACAGCCTGGAAGGCAAATCTATAATTTGGAGATGGGGCTTCAGAAGCTCCTTGCAATATAATTTGTTCAAAATTTTAAATGAAATATATTTTTCATGTGCGTACTCGCATATTCTTGACATGTGGCCTCTGAGCAAAAAAACTGTCTCTAATTAAATTTAAAAATGGTACCAGGGATACGAGGCTCCTCTATCCATGGGATTCTCCAGGCAAGAATACTGGAGTGGGTTGCCATGGCCTCCTCCGGGGGATCTTCCCATCCCAGGGACTGAACCCAGGTCTCCCTCACTGGGAGTGAGGAGTCTCAACCACTGGACCACCAGGGTAGTCCCTGATTAAACAAGACCACCCTGGCTGCTCTGGTAAGAAGAATCTGAAGGCTAGGGGTAGGGGTGGTAAATGAATGCAGGGAGGCAGGTGGAAGGTGGCCACAGCCACTCCAGACAGGAGTGGAGGTGGGGAAGACGTGGGCAGGTTCTGCCAATGTTTTGAAAGTTGACCCAAAGGATAAGGAGAGTAAGAGAAAGATGATCAAGGAGGATTCCTATAGTCTTGTCATAAGCAGTAGGGAAAGATGGAGTGGTCAGAAACAGATGACAGAGAGGATGAGAAGAGACCAAGATCAGGGCTTCAGTTCTACCCATGTGGGGTCAGGTATTGAAGGGCAAGGTCAAGGTGGTTGCCTGCAAGTCTGGAGTTTAAAGGAGGTCTGGCTGGAGATGGAATTTGGGGGTCCTCAGTGTATAGCAGGTGGTATTTAAAACTTGACAAATGACACTGGAGGGAGTCAGAATGGTTAGGAGAGGTCCAAGCACTGAGGCTGGAGCCGTCCAAAACACACAAGTCAGGAGAGTACAAGGAACTGACCCAGGAGACCAAGCCTCCACTCCTCTCAGCAGCCCAACCTGTACTTCAAGGAAAAGCCTGAAGATGGCGAGGTCTTTTGTATACAATTAAGGGCAGAATTACCTGGGGAAAGAGCCTTTAAGAGGAAAGAGTGTACATCCCCCCTTGATTTTTATTGACTGGGGGATTTTTGCAGAAACTGACTCTTGTGGTCAGCGATTTGTTTTGTAAGTGAATATTGAAACACTACAGTCAATAACGTTTGGGTAACAAAAGACATATTAATTTATCTCTAGTCAAAAAGTTGTTAAGAGTGATTTAGCATTTGAGCCAATGTGTTAACTTAAAAATTCACCTCTTTGAAGGCATCAAGAGACTGATTTGGGGGATGGTTGTGGGGAAGGAGGTTTGGAATTGACAGCCTGGAAGGCAAATCTATAATTTGGAGATGGGGCTTCAGAAGCTCCTTGCAATATAATTTGTTCAAAATTTTAAATGAAATATATTTTTCATGTGCGTACTCGCATATTCTTGACATGTGGCCTCTGAGCAAAAAAACTGTCTCTAATTAAATTTAAAAATGGTACCAGGGACTTCCCTGGTGGTGCAGTAGTCGAAGACTCTGAGCATCCACTCCAGGGTCATGGGTTTGATCCCTGGTCAGGGAACTAGGATCCCACATGCAAAGTGGGGTGGCAAAAAAAAAAAAAAATGGTAGCAGCCTTAGGGTTGACTTTACAAACAAAGCTGCCTGTGAATTCAAAAATTAAGTAATATGCTTTTCTCACCGACTCTGAATTGTCTCTGGGGGCCCAGCCTACATGAGAATGCTGTGACATCAGTGGAAGGCCCTCTTCTCTAGGGCCCAGCCCAGCCCTATAGGGAATGTCTCCCATATTTATGAGCATTGTGCAAACAAAAGAGCAGTTGCTAAAACATGTATTTGGGCATCACTGTCAAGTATGATCACAGATAAAATTCTCTGAGAGCTTTGTCTGATCATCCGTAGTACTCGAGTTCCAGAAATAGCACTTGTACAGAACGTATTCATGTGCAAAGTGGATCATTTATTTAGCACCAAAATCAAACTTTAAAAACATCAGTTCCCTCTTAAAACAGGCATTTAAAAAACATTTCTGACATTCTAAGTTTGCATCTAGACATCTGCACAATCTGGAGACCCAAATTCCACTGTGATTTCCACTGACAAAGGTGATTTTCACCGGCTGTGGGAAGCTGGGAGGGGAGCCATGGCATGGAGAGAACTGTCCTTCAAAAGGTCCAGTGGGTCCCAGGGATGCTGTTTCCTACTCTGCTGAGGTTTCCTCCTTGATCTCCAAGGAAAGAGTTTCGTGGTTGCTTACAGAGACTCTTGGTAACTGGTCAGGAATCCACATATAATTTCATTATGCAAAATTTCTTGAAGAGAAAAAAACCATGAGCGAGGTCTCTTGCCCACTCACTTCTGCCATGCTAAGCTCCTCAAACAGAGCTCTTAATCAGCAACACTGAAGTCCTGATCTCAATGTAAGAAGGGCTGGTTAACACCCTTTAATAACTACTTTGCAATTCCAAAGGACTCTCTGACAGCTTTTCTAGGGAGGGCATGAAGTAACTGAGGATCTCAGAGGCAAAAACAAGCTCAGTTTAACCATTTTCCGTCTAGGCTCACTGTAGAGTTCTGTGAAGACCAGTGTATGAAGCCCTCATCACAGAAAAGAAAACAATGTCTTCTCTTTAGTAAAAGCCAGGCCACTCATCGGCCTTTCTCCTTTTCCTTCCTTATTCTTGGCAACTGTTTTTGGAAACTGGGTAATTCCCCATAGGAAGGTGGCAGGAGATACTTACAAGGAGGGCCAGCATCTCCAGAGGTACTGTCCTTTGTACAACCACAAGAAAGATGAGGCAGTTCAGCTCAAGAGGACGTCTTATGAACAAGCAGGGAAGGTCCATTTGTACCCATCCTTTGGAGCTGGTAAAACTGGGTATCAAAGGCTGTCCAAACTCCCAGGCACAAGGAATCCCTATTGCGATGTATGCGTTAATGATCCTTCTTTATGAAGGACCTTGGCTGTGGGTTCCTGGGCTAAAGAGGCCTAGGCTGTGGGTCAGCAGGTAGGACAGTCCTGGAAGACTCAGAGGGCCAGGGGCAACCCCCAGCAGATCATACCACTCCTGACACTTCTACAGGGAATAAACCACAAGATGGGACGTGATTCTGGCCCTTTACAAGGTCAATGTGGCTCCTATCAAGGAGGCACAGAGGGATAAGTCTACAGGGAGAAATTCTGTGTTCTTCTGGCCTTCAGTCTTCCATGTCAGTGAATTTTCTCTTTGCGTAGTTCTGAACCAGGTTGGAAGCTGTGAGCTGAGATGCTTGCCCCTTCTCCCAACACTGAAAGTCATTCAGTCCTTTCTGCCCTGTTTGAAACAAGCCTCTCTCCATCTCATCTAGCCGGGCCACGAGTGCCGACGTGTCTTCATTGTACGCATTCTGGGAGGAATCCATGATGCGGCGGAAACGTCCAACAAACGTCTGAAGAAGAAGTGCCAGAGAGAAATCAGATACATTTTTTTTAAATCCCTGAACACTTAAAGGCAAGAATCTGGTTTGGGATTCAGTCAGAAGAAGGTCTGAGTCCCCTCTGCCTATCACCTGGAATCAACCAAATCCCTTTCTTATTTCCAGGATTTCCTGTTGGTTCCAACTCTTAGCAAGCAAATATAAAGAGCAGCACATGTACATGTATATATAATAGGCAAACGCAGCCTAACTGTAGGCTGACTTAGAATAACAATACACTGATCGCATAAATCATACACTCCCCTGGGTAAGAGTAACATCTGGTGGCCAGCACAGCTATCTCCCGAGTCATGTGCAATGCCATAGGTTTTCACGTCAGTTACTTGCCTGCAGGAGAGAATGAGAGATGTCGGCATTCTCTGGACTGTCAAAATGCAGGAGCTGGGAGCCGAACCCATAAAAATGTGGTCCTATTTTGTGGAGGTCCACCACGTTGGCGTCTGCACTGAACACAGTCCTCCAACCCTCCTGGTAGATCTTGGGAAGTTCCACTGAAAGGATCCGCCGCTTGTTGTCAAAAAGTCCCTTTGCCAGCCACAAAGGGAGTTCAAGCTTTGTGCCCTGTATCACACAGGATTGTAGGTTTTAAAGACAAGCAACATAGTAAATGTGTTACTATGCATGTGATCTGAGGGAATGAATGAATATCAGTACTGCCTGTTCTCTCTAGGGGAATGACTGCCAAACACAGAAGATGTAGTTGTGACTTAAGAAATGAACTGTGTGGGCTGAAGTTTTATGTCATGATGGAACGGAGAGAGAAAAAGCATTTATACCAGAAAGAGAGTGAAGAACAAAAATGTGACACAAAGGGAAGGTTTTCCTAACTAACGTAAATAAAAACTATCCAATTGCAGATAACAGAAAACAGAAGGTGGAAAAAATGTTATGCCAATAGTAACCAAAAGAAAGAAGCATTTCTAGAGATAAAGAGGGACCTTTGATAATAAAATGGTCATTAAATCTATTAGAAAAATAGAAATATGGGTCTAAATTAACAGAAGTAAAAGGAAAAATGACAAATCTATAATCATCATGGGAGATTTTAACATATCTCTTTGTTAAGTGAGAAGTAACAAACAAAAAAATCAATAACAACATAGACCATCTAAACAAAACAAATAAAAACGTCACCTAATTTACATATAGATTATGTACTGCAGACCATGACTTCACAACATCAAACTTTTCAAGCACATCGCTGTTGTTTAGTTGCTAAGTCATGTTCAACTCTTTTGTGACCCTGTGGACTGTAGCCTGCCAGGCTCCTCTGTCCATGGGATTTCCCAGGCAAGAATACTGGAATGGGTTGCCATTTCCTTCTCCTGGGGATCTTCCTGGCTCAGGAATCGAGCCTGTCTCCTGCCATGGCACATGGATTTTTTACCACTAAGCCACAGGGAAGCCCTTTCAAGCACAAACTGAATGGTTATCTTATGCTGCGGTTTAAAGCAAATGCTAACTTTCAAAAAACTGAAATCATTCAGACTATGTTGTTTGGCCACTGTGGAACTAAGCCGGAAATCAAAATCCAAACTGTACGTAGCGAAGTCCCCAGATGTTTGGACCTAAACAGCAGTCTTCTCAATAATTCACGAGGCAAAGAAGAATTCATAGTGAAAAGTAGAAAACCAAATTAAAACCTGTGAAATGTAGTTAAAGCTACAGGAAAAGCACAGCTAAAAATGTAAAAAAGAAAGTTGAAAAAACAATGACCTAGGTACCCATCTCAAAATGTGAATGGTTGCAAGAGAACAAAGAAAATTAAGCCCAAAGAAAACAGAAGGAAAGAACTAATTAAGATAAGAACTAAATGACCAAAAATGAAGGTTCAAATGAGAAAGAGCCATTATTTAGTTCTTTTAAAAGACTGCTACAAGTGATAAACTCCTAGTAAGACTACTTAAAAAAGAGATCATAATTTCTCAATATCAAGAATAAAAAGCAGGACACAGCTTTAATTGTACAGATGTTTAAAAGACAGTAAAAGGATATTTTGAACAACACTATACCACTATAATTGAAAATTTAGGTGAAATAGTCAAATTCCCAGGGTGGAAAACCATGTACCAAGAGTAAAACTGGAATAGAAAATCTGATAGCCCTGTGTCTATGAATGAAATATGTCAGTAAAAACCTTCCTACACAAATCTCCCACGCAGAAGAATCTTAATAGTATATGTAGACATTGCGCCCTCAAAGAAGGGAACAGTAACTCCCCTCTCCTTAAGTACAGCTGTACATAATAACTTCCTTCCAGAGAGAAGAGTCTGGAAGGTGAAAAAACAGAGTAACTTTACAATGAAGAATCCTGACAAATCCCACATAGCTCAAGTGATCAACGTTCCTATCAATACAAGTCAAGCTGATGGCAGGTACGCTTGTTAAGATGTGGTAAAAACGGCACTTTACCTCTATGGTCTTCTAACTCAAAACACAGTCTAATCATGAGAAAACCAATAGACAAATCCCAGATGAGGAATATTCTCAACAAAATACCTCACCAGCACTCCACAAAACTCAAGGTCATTAAAAACAAAGAAAGTCTGATAAACTGTCAAAGCCAAGAGGAGCCTAAGGACACACAATTACTAAATGGAATTTGGTGTCCTGGATGGGAACCTGGAACAGAAAGAGTAAAATGAAAGTAAAAATGAAGGAAATATGAACAAAATATGGATGGTACACCTCTGTTTATCAGTGTGTAAGAGAACCAACTAATTAACTACTCCAATGGAAAGTCAAAAAATTATGTCTAAATGTTTAAAAACTCAAGATAAATTAAGAACATTAATTAGAAATATGGAGGTGAATTCTGAAGAGACTATGAAAAAAGGAGATAGATCCTGTAGAAACGGAAAGGACACGAGGGACAGCAAGGCAGGGCCTCCTATTTTTTTCTATAAATCTTTGGGTATTATTGGAGGCTGGAATTGACACATATATACCATGTATAAAATAAATAACTAGTGTGTTATGCTCAGAGATCTGTGGTGACTTAAATGGGAAGGAAATCCAAAAAAGAAGAAATATACGTATACGCATAGCTTTACTTTACTGATGCACTTTGCTGTACAGCAGGAACTAATACAACATTGTAAAGCAACTGTATTCCAATAAAAATTTTATTTTTGAAAAAAGGTACAGGGAAACTGCAGATGCTTCCTATCTTAATTGTGGAGGTGGTTGTACAACTATTCACTTGTGTCAGATTTATCAGATTATACACTTAAAATTGGTGACTTGCACTGCATGTAACTTATGACTTTTTTAAAAAAGGGAATAGCATGATAAATCATGTTGAATTACAGATTAATCTTCTTTAAGAATTCTCATTTTTCTGCCTAAAACATAGTCTTAAAAACACAGACTGGACATGAAACCCCTCCTGAAAAAGCCACAGGAGAGAGGGCCAGAGAACACCAGTCCACTATCTTCTCAGTCCAAGATCTGCTGCTCTGACCTACTGAGAAGTTGCGGCTGCAAAACTTAGAAGCGGAGATTTTAAAACCTGAATTTAATGCCCACCTCTCTCAGTCAGCTGAGGCAACCTGGGAAAAACATCCAACCTTGATCCTTTTCTATGAAATGATGGTAAAATGAGTACTTCTGAAGGTAAAACAATCCAAATGTTCACTAACGGATAAATGAATAAACAAACTGTGGTCCATCCCTGCAATGGAATATTATTCAGCTATAAAAAAAGAACGAACTACTGATACATGCTACAATGTGGATGAACCTGCAAATGTGCTAAGAGGTCAATCAAAAAGGTCACATAGTATGTGATTCCATTTATCTGAGATACTCAGAATAACTAAATCCAGAGGGACAGAAAGTAGATTCACAGTTACTATGTGCAGGAAGAAGAGCAGATAGGGGGAAACGGCTTAAATGGGTACAGGGTTTTATTTGGGATTGTTGAAGATGTTTGTATCAGATGCATGAAACTGTTCACAATAAAATGATTCATTTCATATCAAGTGAATTTCACCTCAGTTGAAAAATACAGGGTTCCCCATCTTGGTGTTCTAAGGAAACAAGAAAGGCTGATAAGGGGAGAAGCACAGACCCTGAGACAGGGCAAACCTCAGTGCGCAGCAGCTATGGTGAGGCTGAGCTCATTGTAGGAGCCTGTCTTCGGCAGCTGTGAAACCGGGGGAATGCCTCTGGCTCAGGGGAGCGGCCTCTCGGAGAGCTGGAGATGCGGAGATGGGGGAGTCAGCTTGCTGGCCCAGATCCCAGCCTCCAACCCCCTGGCCCTGCCTCCCCTGGGACATTTCCCCTCCCTTGAATCTGAATCCGGGCTTGTCCTGGAAGATGAGCCACTTAGGAAGATAGCCTCACTTGTGTCGAGGCCCCAGCCATGGCCCCAGCGCTGACATTTGATCTTCCTCCCGCGACCCCGGCTCTGACCCGTGCCTAATCCCATGGCTGGGCTGACAGCGGCACAGGCCGGCCAGGAAAGCAGCTTTCCCATGGAAACTCAGGCAAGCTTTGACTCCCAACTGCTTGTGCCTTTTGAGGGAGGCTGTTGGACCAGGTGTACAGAGCACAGGATAGCCTGGAGATGTTTAACAGGCTCATTACAATGAGACTAATTAGTATCTAATCAGAACCTTATTAGTGCAAGGACATATTGAGGAACAGTGATCCACAGTCCTTAAGAGTGTGTCTTCTAATGGAAATCAGTGAGCGTCCCTCAGCCCGGGAGCAGCTTTCTGCCTGAGAGGGAAGAGAAGGTGCAGGTTTGCAGAGGTTCCAGTAAAGGAGGTTTCCTGGAGCCCTGCTTCAGACCCCTGTACCCATGAAATGAGCACCCATATTGCCAAGTCCACAGGTGATTTTGAGGAAGGGTCTATCTGCTGAATGTCAAGTGGGCCTTAGAAAGCATCACTACGAACAAAGCTAGTGGAGGTGATGAAACTCCAATTGAGCTGTTTCAAATCCTGAAAGACGATGCTGTGAAAGTGCTATATTCAATATGCCAGCAAATTTGGAAAACTCAGCAGTGGCCACAGGACTGGAAAAGGTCAGTTTTCATTCCAATCCCAAAGATAGGCAATGCCAAAGAATGCTCAAACTACCACACAATTGCACTCATCTCACATGCTAGTAAAGTAATGCTCAAAATTCTCCAAGCCAGGCTTCAGCAATACATGAACCATGAACTCCCTGATGTTCAAGCTGGTTTTAGAAAAGGCAGAGGAACCAGAGATCAAATTGCCAACATCCTCTGGATCATGGAAAAAGCAAGTGAGTTCCAGAAAAATGTCTATTTCTGCTTTATTGACTATGCCAAAGCCTTTGACTGTGTGGACCCCAATAAACTGTGAAAAATTCTGTTTGATGTTCAAGCTGGTTTTAGAAAAGGCAGAGGAACCAGAGATCAAATTGCCAACATCCACTGGATCATGGAAAAAGCAAGAGAGTTCCAAAAAAACATCTATTTCTGCTTTATTGACTATGCCAAAGCCTTTGACTGTGTGGGTCACAATAAACTGTGGAATATTCTGAAAGAGATGGGAATCCCAGACCACCTGACCTGCCTCTTGAGCAATCTGTATGCAGGCCAGGAAGCAACAGTTAGAACTAGACATGGAACAACAGACTGGTTCCAAATAGGAAAAAGAGTACGTCAAGGCTGAATATTGTCACCCTGCTTATATAACTTCTATGCAGAGTACATCATGAGAAACGCTGGACTGGAAGAAACACAAGCTGGAATCAAGATTGCTGGGAGAAATATCAATAACCTCAGATATGCAGATGATAACACCCTTATGGCAGAAAGTGAAGAGGAGCTAAAAAGCCTCTTGATGAAGGTGAAAGAGGAGAGTGAAAAAGTTGGCTTAAAGCTCAACATTCAGAAAACGAGGATAATGGCATCCGGTCCCATCACTTCATGGGAAATAGATGAGGAAACAGTGGAAACAGTGTCAGACTTTGTTTTTTTGGGTTCCAAGATCATTGCAGATGGTGACTGCAACCATGAAATTAAAAGACGCTTACTCCTTGGAAGAAAAGTTATGACCAACCTGGATAGTATATTCAAAAGCAGAGACATTACTTTGCTGACTAAGGTCCATCTAGTCAAGGCTATGGTTTTTCCAGTGGTCATGTATGGATGTGAGAGTTGGACTGTGAAGAAAGCTGAGCACCAAAAAATTGATGCTTTTGAATTGTGGTGTTGGAGAAGACTCTTGAGAGTCCCTTGGACCTCAAGGAGATCCAACCAGTCCAATCTGAAGGAGATTAGTCCTGGGATTTCTTTGGAAGGAATGGTGCTAAAGCTGAAACTCCAGTACTTTGGCCACCTCATGCGAAGAGTTGACTCATTGGAAAAGACTCTGATGCTGGGAGGGATTGGGGGCAGGAGGAGAAGGGGAGGACCGAGGACGAGATGGCTGGATGGCATCAGACACGATGGATGTTAGTTTGAGTGCACTCCGAGAGATGGTAATGACCAGGGAGGCCTGGCGTGCTGCGATTCATGGGGTCGCAACGAGTTGGACATAACTGAGCGACTGAACTGAACTGAAACAAAACTTGGGTTAAATAGGAAATTAAAAAAATAACCATTATGGGACTTCCCTAGTGGTCTAGTGGCTAAGACTCCAAGCTCCCAATGCGGGTGGGGGGCGGGGGCGGGTTCCATAGCTGGTCAGGAAACCATATCCCACCAGCCAAAACTAAAGGTTCGCACGTGGCAACTAAGACCCCCACGCAGCCAAATAAATATTTAAAAATAAGAACCATTACAAGCCATGTTCCTGGGACAAACTCGAACTTGAAGTCATGCAGTTCTAAGTTCGAATCCCAGTTCACCACTTACAATAAGACCCTGGCACCCTGGCCAAGAAACCCAACATATCTGGGCTTCAATTTCTTTATGTGTAACAACATCTGACTATAGGGTTGTTAAAGGACCAAAGGGGTAATAGATCGTTGCACTAAAAGCTCTCAGGAAATGGTTGCTGATGCCATCATCATTTCAGGAACGCAGATAGCAATTTGCAGCTCCCAGACATCATTTGCTCCTACAGAAACCAAAACTGTTGTTTTGCTTTAGGCATCGATTCTTAAGCATCAACACATACCGGGTGAAAACACACTGCTGAATTTGGATAGTTTCAAAAAAGAAATCGGTGTTGGAGGGACCCTAACCAGCCAGTATAAATTTAGTTTCCGTAGGGGTCACGAAGACTAGGGTGGGAGTGGGGCGCGCGGCGAACAGGACTCAGCGCTCGGCTCGGCCTCCCTGTACTGTAAAACTACAAACCCCAGAGGGCATCGCGCCCGCGTACGCGGCGCCCCAAAGCCCGCAAGTCCTACTTGGAGTTGTAGTCTTTCCAGACGGGACGCTTA
>SJYC01058181.1:0-49137 GCA_006408675.1 Madoqua kirkii | reverse complement strand
CTGCCCCCAGTCCATGGAAAAGTTTTCTTCCACAAAACTGGTCCCTGGTACCAGAAAGATTGGGGACTGCTGCTTGAAAACATAAGATGAAAATGATGAATCAGTTTTAAATAAAACGTAGTACAAGTACAGATTTAACAACAGTCATAGAGGGTAGCTGTGAAATGTTGAAAACTCTGGCTTTAAGTGGTTAAATATACTTTGCCGACATACAGGTTCAGCCACATCTAACTTTCTACATCCATGAGCTCCAGTCATTCCAGTGCCACAGTGGAAGCTCACTGACCAGGTTTTGCTCACTTATTAATACGTTTGTTAGTTAGTTCAGTCACTCAGTCGTGTCTGACTCTTTGTGACTCACAGCACACCAGGCCTCCCTGTAAGGTTTGGTGAATGCTTAAGTAGAGAGCAGATAAGATTTAGGGACCTCCCTGGTGGTCCAGTGGCTAAGATTCAGAGCTCCCATAGCAGGGAGTGTGGGTTGGATCCCTGGTCAGGGACCTAGATCTCACCTGTTGAAACTAAGACCTGGAGCAGCCAAATACATTAAATAAATGCTATTTTTTTAATGTAAAGAAGATTTTAAATGGCTTGGTGTATTTTCCTACCTATGAGACATGCCTAGCAGCCATTAATGCTCAGTTGGTGTGTAACTCTGGGATCCAACAGGCCTGGGTGAGTCCAACTTCCAACACTTTAAATGGCTCTGGACCTTGGGTGAGTTATTTACCAGAAGCTTAGATCCTGCATCTGTAAAATGGGATGATATATATGATAGTAACTGGAATGAATGAGCCAGTCTTCAAAGAGCACTTAGTTCAGGGCCTGGACTATAGTAAGGGTTCAATAACTATCCTCCTTATCATCATTATTCATACACGTTTGTTCATTGCTGTAACCTCAGCATCCCAAACAATACTTCATAGCAAGGACTCAATAAAATTTGTTAAGTAACTATCATCATTCATTATTGTCATCCTTGATCAAGGCTTGACTACACTTGCTCCCTGTCCCGCCAATTCAAGTTTCTAAATGTACTTGAAAATGATAAATGATTATTCTTCACATTTCCCCTGCAAACATTGCTAGAATTTATCTCTTGTGAGTTCAAATTCTTAAACTTTTTTAGTTTCTAAATTACAGTACTATGTTTGAAACCTTATTATATAAGGTTAATGGATTTAAATCACTGGAGTTCATTTTTACATAATTTAAATGTTCTCTTGGTTGAGCTATTTCTTGAGCACTGCTTCAAAACGCCTTCAATGAGATCAAAATAAATTGATGGGCATAATGCGACCTTATGTGTGGGTAGCTCCAATTTTAGATTCTTCCCACCATCTTCAGCAGAAATCGTAAATCCATCTTATATATTCAGAGACTTTGTCTCTGTGTATGTCACCCTCTTAACTTGGCAAAGGAGCAGACATCACATCATTCTAATAGAGGTAACTCATTTAGTCCAACTTTTCTTGTTCTGCGTTCCCAGCTCCACAAAAAACCCTTTTCTCCCATTCCTTTCTATTTATCTTTTTCTGGTAATTTATTATGTAATTTAATTCATGTTCTGAGAGCCAGAGTTTTTCTCAGTCTGAAGGTAGTGGAGTGGTAAGCAAATCTATTAGTTTGAGGGGAATACAGGAGAAGTACGGTTCTCATTTATTCTCAAAGAGGTTCAGATGTCGGACTTCCCTGGTGTTAAGGTCTTAAATCTTTCAGAAGTTAAGAGTCCACTGGCCAAAGCAGGGCACGCAGATTCAACCCCTGGTCTGGGGAGATCCCATATACCTCCGGGCAACTAAGGCAGCGTGTACTGCAGCTACTGAAGCCGGCATGTCCTGGAGCCCGTGCGTAAGAGAAGCCACCTCCATGAGAAGCCTGTACACGCAACTAGAGAGTAGCCCTGCCCACCACAACTAGAGAAAGCCTGTGCATAGCAACAAAGACCCGATACAACCCTAAATAAATAAATACATATTTTATAAAAGATATTCAGATGCCTATTAGATGCCCTGGGGAGCAGACAAGACTGCATACACTGATATGAAATGTTCTGGGCTGTCAAGGAGGATGGTGCCTAGTGGAGAAAATAGTAACATAAGTGATAAAAGTGATAGAAAAAGTGAAAAGTGTTAGTCATCCAGTCGTGTCCGACTCTCAGTGACCCTATGGACTGTAGCCCACCAGGTTCCTCTGTCCATGGGATTCTCCAGGCAAGAATACTGGAATGGGTTGCCATCTCCAGGGGATCTTGCTGACCCAGGGATCAAACCCGGCTCTCCTGCCTTGCAGGCAGATTCTTCACTGTCTGAGCCAGCAGGGAAGACCAACAGAGCCCTGTCCAAAATGTAGAAGTTCAGAAGGACTGGGGGGATTCTGACATGGGCAGAAGAGGGGTTTACAAAGGTTTTACAGAGGAAGGAGTTATAAGAAGGGGGCCTTCAAGAGTGAGTAAGACTTTTCCAGCAGGCACACAAATGCAAGGAGGGGTCACCCCAGACCCAAGGATCAACTTCTAGTGAAGATGTGGGATTAGGAGGGCAGGAATAGAGACACAGATGTAGAGAACGGACTCGTGGGAAGGAGCGGGAAAAGGAGAGGGTGGGACGGATTGAGAGAATAGCATTGACCATATATACTACCATGTGTAAAATGGACAGCTAGTGAGAAGCTGCTGTAGAACACAGGAAGCACAGCTCAGTGCTCTGTGATGACCTAGAGGGGTGGGATGGAGGAGAGGGAAGGCTCAAGAGAGAGGGATATGTGTATCCATATGGCTGATTCACACTGTTGAACAGCAGAAACACAACACTGTAAATCAATTATACTCCAATTTTAAAAAAAGAAAGAAAAAGGTGTGGGATTGTGGGAGTTCAGGACCAAACTTCTCTTCTTCCAAACTTGTCCCTCCTTTTGCCTTGCATATCCTGGTTAATGGCTCTGCCATCTGCCTGATGACCTGTCTTCATATGGCAAATAACAGGAAAATCCAGTTCAAACTGGCTTAAGTGACAAGGGATTCTGGACTCCAAAACTGGAGTCTAAGAGTTCATGGTTGATTGGTCCAACAGCCCAAGGATGTCACTAAGAATCTAATCATTGCTTTGCTCTGTACATAGCTACATCCAGTTATGGATCATTCCCCTGGGGTCACAAAATGTTTGCAATTAAGTCTGGTCTGCAGGGTCTTTATTTTTGTCCAAACAAGGAGATCATTAGGTCTCAATAAAGAATTCTGACATTCATCCTCACTGGCAGGTTTAGATCATATACCCCTGAGCCCCAAACTACTGTGAGAGCAATGGAATAAACTAATAAGTGTAAGTCAATCAAGGCCCTGGAGAAGGAAATGGCAGTATTCTTGCCTAGGAAATCCCATGGACAGAGGAGACTGGCGGGCTACAGTCCATGGGTCACAAAGAGTCAGACACAGCTGAGCACTTATACAAGCATTCATGGCCCACCTTTAAAGCTGGAAGGGGGTCAGTCTCCTTAAAGCACATGGGCTGCAGAACAGGCGAGACTGAAGGCCAATTTCTCCATGATAATCTAGGCACTTTTAGGGAAGGGGGAGCTGAGGAGTAGAACAAACACCCACCACAATCACTGCCCAATCCTGACCTGGGAAGAATTCAATATTACTTCCCTATATCCAACCTTTCAATAGATTCTACTGAGCCTACCTTTTTTCATTCTTTTGTCTATAAAGTTGCCTTTATTCAGTCCCTCATCACGTCTCACCTGTCCTCTCAAAATGCTTCCTGACCAGGTTTCCTCTGCCTCTTCTCTCTCCTTCTTTCAAAGTCCCTTTGCACTACTGTCACAGTGCCCTTTCTACCCCAGAGATCTGATCCTGTTGATCCTGTTACTCCCCTGATTACAATCCAAACAGCTCCCCATTGGTTATGCAATAAATTCTTTAAAAAAAATTATTTGGCTATGCCAGGTCTTAGTTGTGGCAGACAGGATCTTTCTTTTCTTCAGCTGTAGCTTGCAGTATCTTTAGTTGTGACATGTGAGATCTAGTTCCCTGACCAGGGATTGAACCCGGCTCCCTGCATTGGGATCGAGGAGTGTTAGCCATTGGACTACCAGATAAGTCCCTCAGTTATAGGATAAATTCTAAACTCCTTGCTCCGCCATACATGTCTTCCATGATCTGCATGTTAGCTTGCTAAGACAACCACAACAAAATGCCACAGACTGAGTGGCTTAAACAACAGTGAAGTTCTCACTGTACTGAGGCCGAAAGTCCAAGGTCAAGGTGTCAGCAGGGCTGGTGTCTCCTGAGGCTTCTTTCCTTGGTTGCAGATGATGTCATCATATGGCCTTTCCTCTATGCACCCCTGGTGTTTCTTTCTTATAAGGACACTGGCCATACTGGATTAGGGTCTCTTCCCCCACAGGTGGCACCATTGGTAAAGAACCTGCCTGCCCGTGCAGGAGGCGTAAAAGATGTGGGTTGGATTCCTAGGTCAGGAAGATCCTCTGGAAAAGGGAATGCAACCCACTCCAGTATTCTTGCCTGGAAAATCCCACAGACAGCAGAGTCTCGTGGGTTCCTCATATCCAACTCTTTTCAAGCCCATGGACTGTAGCCCACCAGGCTCCTCTGTCCATAGGATTTTCCAGGCAAGAATACTGGAGTGGGTTGCATTTCTTTTTCCATGGGATCTTCCTGACCCAGGGATTGAACCCACGTCTCTGGCATTGCAATTAGATTCTTTACCACTGAACCACCTGGAAAGCCTAATTTGATTAATACCAGGCAGTAATAAGCTGGTTTCCATCTCCATCTGTAGCTAATTTCTCATTGTTACCGAATGATACAGTTTCCAAGAGTGAAGATTAGCTGGAGATGTCTGATTGAACACAGCCATACACACCACCCTTCCTATTTCCTGCCTCACATGTTCTTAAAGATGCCTGCTGTATTTCATGTCTCTACATGAAACACATAAAAACATAGGAAAGCAATAAAGAATGCCACCAGAAGAACAGATTATACATGCATTCCTATGAGATAGAAAGCAGATGGGATCATACTGATAGAAAAACTGGAGCAAAGAAAAACACAGCTTAAACATGGATAGGGGAAAAAAAACTACTACCGAAGAAACTAGAACATTTGGGGGATATTCTAAGCTCAGTCAACAGACACCTGGAACCGGAGGAGGTGCTCTGGTAAGAGATGGGACATCTGTATGCATGAAACCCAGATCAGTGCTTGCTTCCAGAGCACAGAGTAGACCTGGAAGAATATCAGAAAGATTAGCGTGGCCCCTGCACAAGGATAAAGTGAACCTGTGAAGCATTACATATTTTTTTTATAGTATCACCCCACAGATTACAGGCTAATCACAAAAAAGACAATGTATTTTTACAAAGGAAAGAGCTGATGGTCATCACCCTACGCAAGTGATTAAACCTAACACACTACTGATGGGATAATCTGACAGCATGTGTCTATAGATTTCATGCAGCATAATGTATGCCGAATCACCTATGAAGTATTCTTGCCAAAATAGTTAACCTGAATCCAATCAAGCCTCTAGATTCAACCTTACAAGAAATATGGAAGTGAGTGAGGTGGGTTTGAGAAAAAGTAAAATGACATTAAAGGACACAAGTAGACAGAATCAGAACGTGGAGCCTCCTAAGAGTAAAATAGAGAAGTTTCTGACCTCAGAAAGAATTAAGATGATGCTTCAAAACCTTTTCAAGTATACAAAAATCTCCCTAGGAATCTTAAGGGCCTGCCTCATCACTCCTCTCAGCTAGACAGTAGTGCTAAGACTTCTAAGAGGATGGTCCAATAGCAGCTGCAACAGGGAACTCAAGAAAAAAAAGAGGCATCCCTGGGTATCCCCTGGTAGTGCAATAGATAAGAACCCACCTGCCAATGCAGGGGACATGGGTTTGATCCCTGGTCAGAGAAGGTTCCACATGCCATGGGCCAATTAAGCACATGTGCCACAACGACTGAGCCCATGCTCTTGAGCGGTGCAGCTGCAGCTACTAAGCCTACGTGCCTAGAGCCTGTGTCCTGCAACAAGAGAAGCCAGGCCCTGCAACAAAGAGTGGTCCCTGAGCCCCGCAGCTAGAGGAAAGTCCACGCCCAGCAGGGAAGACCCAGGGCAACCAAAAATAAATAAAGAAATGCAATAGCATTTTTAAAAAGGCATCTCTCAAAGAGCCTGAACCTGATATCATAATGGGACGAGACTTTGGAGAATGCTTGGAAAGGGTGTGTGTATCCTGCCTGGGAGAAAAAGCCAGATAGAGACGGTCTTCAAATTACGACGGTCCTACTTACATTTTCTTAATTTTTTCACAGTGGTGCAATATGCATTCATCAGGAACTGTTCTTCACGTTTTGAACTTTGATCTCTTCCCGGCCTTGGTGGTGTGTGGTACAGTCCTTTCATTTGATGCTGAGCAACGGCAGCAAGCCCGAAGCTTCCAGACGGCCAAGCGATCATTGGTGGTGAACAATAAATACACCTACAGTCTGTACTCAGACAGCCACTCTGTTTTCACTTTCAGTATTCAATAAATTATACCAGACATTCAACACTTTATTATAAGATAGCCTTTGTGTTAGATGAGTTTGCCCAACCATAGAATAATGTAAGAGTTCGAGCACTTACAGTTTCCCTGGTGGCTCCCCTGGTAAAGAATCCACCTGCAATGCGGGAGACCTGGGTTCGATTCCTGGGTTGAGAAGATCCCCTGGAGAAGGAAAAAGCTAGCCACTCCAGTATTCTGGCCTGGAGAATTCCATGGACTGTATAGAACATGTGGTCTCCAAGAGACAGACATGACTGAACAACTTTCACTTTCTGAGCACTTGTAAGGCAGGCAAGGCTAAGCTATGATGTTGGGTAAGTCAGGTGTATTCAAAGCATTTCAACTTGTGATATTTTCACTTTATAATGGGTTTATCAAGATGCCACGTCATCAATTGAGGAAGATCTGTCATTTGCGGCCAGAAGGCAGACCTTGGTGGTTTTTAAAACATAGCTTTTGAAACTGGGTGGACTTTGTGACTACTTCAAACAACAGAGTCTGATAAAAGTGATGCTTATGTGACTTCTGAGGCTAGGTCATAAAAGGAACAAAGTCCTGTTCACCAAAACACTCATTCTCAGAGTCATGAGCCATTACATAAGAAAACTGCTCTGAGGCTACCATGTTAGAGAGGCTACGTGGACATGCTCTGGTGGGCATTCCTAGCTGGGAGGCAGCATTCCAGCCATCGCAACCAAGGTGTCAGGTACGAGAACAAAGCCATCTTTCTATCCTCCAGCCTGTCCATTTGCCAAGTGAATTCCACCACTGATTATTGTCAATGTCATGAAAAACAAAGAATCACTTGACTGAGCCCTGCCTAGATTTGTGAGACATAAAATAGCTGGTTTAAGCCATTGAAGTTAAAAATTTCTTTATATAGACAGGCGGAAGATAATGACATTCTCCAAAATGTCAGTGTGGTGGCGCAGTAGACAAGCATCTGTCTGCCGACACAGGGGACCTGAGTTTGATTCGTGGTCTGGGAAGATTCCTCGCCACAGAGTAACTGTGTCCGCACACCACAACTACCAAAGCCTGCACTGCTCTAGGGGCTGTGAGCCACAGCTAATGAGCCCCTGTGATTTTAGCCTGAAACCGCATGCGCCAAGAGCCTGTGCTCTGCAGGAGAAACCACCCCAATGAGGAGCCCAAGCGCCACACTAGACAGAAGGCCCCACTCTCCGCAACTAGAGAAAGCCCAGGGGCAGCCAGAAGACCTAGCACAGCCAAAAAGAAAAAAGTCAGTGAAATGGGTGCAGGAGAAGATGGTGGGTCTGTTTAGAGGGTTCAGTTCAGTTCAGTTCAGTTCAGTCGCTCAGTCGTGTCCGACTCTTTGCTACCCCATGAATCGCAGCAAGCCAGGCCTCCCTGTCCATCACCATCTCCCGGAGTTCACTCAGACTCATGTCCATCGAGTCAGTGATGCCATCCAGCCATCTCATCCTCTGTCATCCCCTTCTCCTCCTGCCCTCAATCCCTCCCAGCATCAAAGTCTTTTCCAATGAGTCAACGCTTCACATGAGGTGGCCAAAGTACTGGAGTTTCAGCTTTAGCATTATTCCTTCCAAGGAAATCCCAGGGCTGATCTTCTTCAGAATGGACTGGTTGGACCTCCTTGCAGTCCAAGGGACTCTCAAGAGCCTTCTCTAACACCACAGTTCAAAAGCATCAATTCTTCGGCGCTCAGCCTTCTTCACAGTCCAACTCTCACAACCATACATGACCACAGGAAAAATCATAGCCTTGACTAGACGGACCTTTGTTGGCAAAGTAATGTCTCTGCTTTTGAATATGCTATCTAGGTTGGTCATAACTTTTCTTCCAAGGAGTAAGCGTCTTTTAATTTCATGGTTGCAGTCACCATCTGCAGTGATTTTGGAGCCCCCAAAAATAAAGTCTGACACTGTTTCCACTGTTTCCCCATCTATTTCCCATGAAGTGATGGGAATAGATGCCATGACCTTCGTTTTCTGAATGTTGAGCTTTAAGCCAACTTTTTCGCTTCCCTCTTTCACTTTCATGAAGAGGCTTTTTAGTTCCTCCTCACTTTCTGCCATAAGGGTTACAGCAACCAAATACAATGTCAGCCTTGATTGGCTCCTGGTTCAAAAAACTCAATGGCAAATACTTTGGGGGCAAGTAGATAATATTTTTAGGAAATTATTGTAAATTTGTTAGATATGGTCAAGGTATTGTGGTTATATAGGAAAGTGTCCTTATTTCTAGGAGATACTTTCTGAAGTAATTATGGATCAAATGTCATTTTGATCACAACTCACTTTCCAATGGATCAGCAAAACAATCTTAAACACACATGCGCACACAAAGTAAAGATAGCAAAAGGTTAACAATTGTTTGAATCTAGGTACTAAATATATGAGTGTCTGTTATACAATTCTTTTAACTTTTCTGAATGTGAACATTTTTGTAATAAAAAGCTGAGAAAAAAAAATCAAGGGAAATTATGAAAATGTTCCCAACTTCGTTAGTCATCAAGGAAATGCAAATTAAACCCAAAATGCAATACCACCCACCAGAATGGCTAAAATGAAAAGGACAGAAAGTCTTGGCAAGACTGTGAAGCAAGTGGAATTCCTTCATAGACCACTGGTGGAAGCATAAATGGTACAACCATTTTGGAAAACTCTTGGCAGTATCTACTAAAGCCCACGGATATCTACCCTATGATTCAATTACGCCTCTCCCAATAGAAATCCATATTCATGTTCATCCAAAGATATATGCAAGCACTATTTATAGAGGTCTCCAACTGAAAACTACCCAAATATACATCCACAGGAGACTGAATAGATAAATATATGCACATAAGATAGGATGCTATACACCCACAAGAAGAACAAACCACAGTCACACAGGACAATGTGGATGAATCTCAGAAACATGCTAAGTGAAAGAAGAAATAAATAAAACCAAAGAGTACATGCTGTATGATCCTATTTGAATAAGATGTATTCTAACAGCTTATAAAGACAACACAAGTCTATAGCAACAGAAGTCAGGATAGCTACCTTTGAAGGTATAGTGACTGAAAGGGAACCTAAGGGCCCAGGATGTTGGTAATGTTCTCTTCTCAGTCTGGGTGCTGAGCACAAGGATGTGTAAAATTTGAGCAGTTTTCTGTATCCTCGGCCTGTCCCTCTAGAAATGCTGGGTTTCTGGTATTCTCCTCGCTTTTCAAGTTCATTCATGCCTCAGTGTCTTTGCCATGATATTCCCTCTGCTGAGGTGCCAGTCCACCTGTCTTTATCTGGCTAGTTTCTACTTCTCCTTTCATCTCAGCTCAGAACTTCTCTCCTGCACAAAGCCTTCTCTAAGCTCCAGATTCAGCTCAGTTCCTTTTCCCCTCTGTCCTATCAAGTAGCTTCCATTGTAGACAGTTATGCTAATACTTCCTGTATTGCAGTGAAATTCTTTGGCCTCATCTGCTAGACCACAAGCTCCTTGAAAGCTGAGGTTTTATTTATTGACATGACTGGTATTTGGTGATTGTTTGCTAAAGTGCCTCAACTAAAGCTCCCTCGATATACATGAATGAAATGTGTCATGACTTCTACATTGCTTTAAAATTTTTTAATTATTTATTTGGCTGCCTTGGGTCTTAGCTGCAGCATGCATGATTTTTTCGTTGCAGTGCGCTATCTTACTTAGTTGCTCCAAGGCACATGGGACCTTAGTTCCCTGGCCAGGGGTCAAACCAACATTCCCTGCATTGCAAGGTGAATTCTTGACCACCTGACCATCAGGGAAGTCCCTCTATATTGTTTTTAAAATACATCCTGGAGACTGGATTGAATTTTTTTCTAAGTGATATTATCTAACTGACATATGAAAACAAAATACTCTTCTAATTTTTAGAGAATCTTTTTCAGTTTTATAAATTTGACTTTATTTTAAGCAACGTTTCAACTCCTCATCTTAAAATTCAGCAACTATAACAAAAAGATATCCTTTTTTTCACCTATCCAATTGACAAAGATTTTAAAAATTGAGAAGACACTGTGTTAGATAGTATCCTCCACTGTGGAGGGCAGTTTAGCTATTATCACAATATAAAGTGAACATGTTCTTAATGTAATAACTTTATTTCTAGAATTTTTTCTATAATATCCTACACATGTATGAAAAGACATGTACAAGGACATTCACTGAAGCCTTTTTCTTCATAGCAAAAGATTAGAATCAACTAAAGGCCAATGTGAAGAAAACTGAGCACTGAAGAATTGATGCTTTTGAACTGTGGTGCTGGAGAAGACTCTTGAGAATCCCTTGGACTGCAAGGAGATCCAACCAGTCCATTCTGAAGGAGATCAGTCCTGGGTGTTCTTTGGAAGGAATGATGCTAAAGCTGAAACTCCAGTACTTTGGCCACCTCATGAGAAGAGTTGACTCATTGGAAAAGACCCTGATGCTGGGAAGGATTGGGGGCAGGAAGAGAAGGGGACGACAGAGGATGAGATGGCTGGATGGCATTACCGACTTGATGGATATGAGTTTGAGTGAACTCTGGGAGTTGGTGATGGACAGGGAGGCCTGGCGTGCTGTGATTCATGGGGTCACGAAGTCGGACACGACTGAGAGACTGAACTGAACTGAACTGAACTGAACTGAAAGACCCAGCATGGCCAGATTAAAAGAAAAAAAGAGCAACATGAGAGATCCCTGGAGTAATGGAGCTGTTCTGTATCTTGACTGTGGTGTTGGATACACAAACCTACATGTGTGGTAAAATTGTATGGAGCTAAATACACATAAAGGAGTATAAGTGAGGAAATCTGAATAAGGTGGATGGAATCTATCAAAGTCAATATCCTGGTTGTGGTTTTATATAACAGTTTTGCAAGATGTTAACATTCAGGGAAACTGGGTTCAGGGTACACGGATCTCTGTATTATTTCTTATCATTGCATATGAACCTACAATTATTTTTAAAAGTTTAATTTAAAAAAGCAAGATGAAGAAGATTGTATGTAGCATGATACTATTTTTGTAAAAAGAATGGCGATCTATAGATATGCTTGTCTTTGCCTATTCATAAAATATGCATATTAATGAAACTGATAACTGGTTTTCTTAGGAAGGTAAACTAGGAGGCTGAAGGGAAGAGAAGGGAGACTTATTTCCATCATAAACACCTTTGCACGGCTTAATATTTTAAACCTGTGCATGTGTTACTTTTGCACTAAAAATCTCAAGGAATTTAAAAACAGAGCAAATGTGAAATTTGAATAAATATTTTTTATGTAATGAAAGCAAAGATGAGCACTTATAAGCCATCACTTTATATTCCATAAACAAAACTCCTATGCTCCTTTTAGTGGGGAAATAGTGGCTGGGCACATGCCAGCAGCCTGTACCCCTCTCCAGAAGGCCACCTGCGCCTCTAACTTACAAATCCAGGGAGGGTGTGAAGGGGAGGGAGTCACTGCTCCCCACGTTCTCACAGGGCACCATTTTGCAACATTCTGCTGCTGCCTGTGTAGACAGCCTGAGACACGGCTTCAAGCCACCACGGCTCAGCCCCAGGGGAGGCTTTATCTTCAGAAATATCATTATACATCATTTAAAATTTTAAATCAACCCTTAGACCCAGCCATCTAGGTGTTCTTATGTATTAACATGTTGAGTTGGAGGGCATGCTGAAGATAAAGAAGGGCCACGCTTCTGGATCGGAAAATGCCACTCCCGTCCATTTCCGTGAAGCTAATGGGGCTGTTTGACCTTTAGAAATGGAGCCAGTTTATTCAGCTTACCACGATCAATATCATGTCATCATTACTGAGTTCTTTTAACTCACTGGCAGTTGATCATATGTGCCTAATATCTGTTGATGAAGCCTCTGCTTAAGAGATGCAGATTTTTATTGAGCAAAACAAAAAAATTTAACTGAGGCATCTATAAAAACACACTTTGAAAATTCTGCATCTTGTCCTAGCAGTGGACAAAAGACAGTGTCACACAGGTGAGACTTAAAATGTGAGATTTAAAGTACAAAAATGTAACTTGTTTCCATGATGAACAGATCAATAACTTTTTAAAAAACTATCTTTCCCTCCCCCCATCTCCAACCAAAGATCGAAACTATTTCAGACCTGAAAGATGCTCAAATCTGTCAGCGCTTAGCAGTTGGGAAGCCAATGCAAATAGAACATGACACCTCCCTGAAACCTACTGTTCCTGTTCTTACCAAACAACAAGCCACGTTACAGACC
This sequence comes from Madoqua kirkii, assembly GCA_006408675.1. Classification (NCBI taxonomy): domain Eukaryota; kingdom Metazoa; phylum Chordata; class Mammalia; order Artiodactyla; family Bovidae; genus Madoqua; species Madoqua kirkii. The sequence continues at coordinate 36,334 of SJYC01058181.1, read as the reverse complement.
GTGAAAAACATAAGCCTTGTTGGTTACACTGACAGTGATCCCAAAAAAACGTGTTTAATGCCAGAAACTGAGCATTCCGTTTCCTTGCAAGCAATGCAGTGTGAAAAGAAATATATAGAAAAGCGATAACTTTGGCAGCTCACATGTTTAAGAAGTAATGCACAAAAACACAAGTGAAGAAACAGATCTCAGATTACTGAAAATTCACGAGTTTTGTAAAGTTTCTTGTTAATGGAAAACCCGCTCAGTTTTGTAGGAGTTAGATCTTTAATGCACTTTGGAATTTATGAAAAGACCAGGCTGAGGCAAAGCCTAAGTGTGGGAGGGTCACCTTCAGGGTCTCCTATGGACATGGATTCTGTCACTGGGACTGGCCAGTCCACTGAGGACCTCTGAGAGCCACCTCTCTTTAACCTGCTCAGTCCTTGGAGGTTGTGAAGGAAGAGCCACCTTTCCTGGAGCACCAAAATCTTGCATCACTGGCGGTAGTGCCCTTGTCTGCTTCGGCTGACGTCATGGCTTTCAGCACTAGGCTGGTTCATGTCTAGGGTGATCAACTGTCCTGGTTTCTCCAGGGGTTTTTTGAGACACACGACTTTCAGTGTAAAACTGAGTTAGTCCTGGGACTTTCTTGGCGATCCAGTGGCTAAGATTCTGTGGTCGCAATGAGGGAGGCCCAGGTTCAACCCCTGGTCAGGGAACTAGATCCCACATGCCACAACTAAAGATCCTACGTGCCACAAATAAGACCTGGTGTAGCCAAATAAATAAATAAACATTTTAAAAAGAAAACTGAGTTAGTCCTAGATTAAAGACTTAAACGTAAGACCTTAAACTGTAAAACTTCTACAAGAAAACAAGGGAAAAGCTTCATGACATTGGGTTTGGCAATGACCTCATGGATGTTGTCCCTGTCCAGTCATGTCTGACTCTTTGTGACCCAGTGGACTGCAGCATGCCAGGTCTCTCTGTCCCTCACCATTTTGTGGATATGACACCAAAAATCTGGGCAAAAAAGCCAAAAAAAAAAAGAAGCAAAAATGGGACTAAACCCAACTAAAGAGCTTCAGGGCAACACAGCAAAGGAAACAATCGACAGAATTAAATGGCAGTTTCTGGAATTGGAGAAAATATTTGTAGACCTTATGTCTGATAAGGGGCTAATTTTAAAACTATGTAAGAAGTGATTCAACTCAATAGCAACAACAACAAAAACTGATTAAAAAATGGGCAAATGACTTGAGCAGATATTTCTCTAACGAACTCATGTAAGTGGTCAATGGGTACACACAAAGGTGCTCAACATCACTAACCATCAGGGAAATGCAAATGAAAATCACAAATGAGCTCTCACCCACACCTATTATGATGGCTATTATCAGAAAAATAAAAGATAACAAGTGTTGGCAAGGATGCGGAGAAACTGGAAATCCTGTGCACTGCTGGTGGGAACACAAAATGGGGCAGCAACTGTGCAAAACAGTATGTAGGTTCCTCAAAAAATTAAATATAGAACTACCATATGATCTAGAAATCCCACTTCTGGGGACATATCCAAAAGAACTGAAATCAGGATATTGAAGAGATAATCTGCAGACCCACATTCACTGCAGCATTCCTCACTCTGTTCAAGATATGGAGACAACCCAAAGGTCCACCAACAGATCAATGGACAGAGAAAATGTGTGTACGTACAATGGCATATCGTTCAGTGCTAATGAAAGAAGGAAATCCTACCATTTGCAACAACACTATGCTAATGAAATAAGTCAGTCACAGAAGGACAGCTACTGCTTCATCCCACTTCCATGAAGTATCAAAATAGTCAAACTTACAGAATCAGAAAATAGAATGGTGGTTGCGAGGGGATGGGGGAGGGGAGCATAGGGACTTGTTCAATGAGTGAGAAGTTATAGTTATACAAGATGAATAAGTTCTAGAAATCTACAGTATGACAGAGTGCCTATAATTAACAATTATGGTGTTTCGCACTTCAAACTTTGAGGGCAAATATGATGGGATGTATTCTCAACACACACACACAAAGAAAAGGGATACAAGGGAACTTTTGGAGGTGGTAGGTATGTTTATTTCTTTAACTGTAGTGATGATAAATCATGGATGTTTGCATATATCCACACTCTTTACAATATTTACATCAAATATGTACATTTTTGTCCATTGCTTATGCTCAACAAATCTGTAAAAATTTTATGAGTGTTCTTTAGTCTGTACCCTGCCATAGATCTGAATAATCTTGATGACTTTAACATGGCAATCACAATTTAATGCTAAAATATAAGATCAAATTGCAAATGTTCAGCCCCCACCTCCCCATTTTAAGACTAGAATATCAGACTTCCTTAAAAATAAAAGCAACCCAACTGAGCCAGTCCCATCCTCAACAGCTAAAAGGTAGAAGCAATTCAAATGTTCACTGACAAATGAATAAACAAAATGTAGCCTATCCATACAATGAAATATTACTCAAGCTGCAAGAGTAAGAAATTCTGACATATGCTACAACATGGATGAAACTTGAGGACGTTATGGGGAGTGAAATAAGTCAGTCACGAAAGCACAAATAGTGTATGACCCACTTATATGTGGTCCCTAGAGCAGTCAGACTTAGAGATAGAAAGGCGACTGGTGATTGCCAGGAACTGGGGGACAGGGGGAGTTGCCTGATGGGTGCAGAGTTTCAGCTGAGGAAGATAAAAAAGTTCTGGACATGGATGGTGCTGATGGTTGTACAACAGTGTGAGGGTTCTTAATGCCATAGTATGTATTAAGGCACACTTAAAAAATACAGAATGCACTTTAAAAAAAGAAATAAAAAATACAAATAAAAAAAATAAAAAGAATGTACTTCATGCCACTGTACACCTAAATTTGGGTAAAATGGCAAATTTTGTTATATATATTTTTTTACCATGATGCAATTTTCTTAAAATTAAAAAACAAAATTGAGTCAGTGCTAGGCAAGCCATGTCTTACACCTTGGTACCTTTTCCCTTCTGCCCTTCCATCATATGGTAGATGTGTTTTGATTCACCCACTCATTCTAACTGTGGTCCCATAGGTGGAGAATTCCCTGTCACAGCCCCTGTTGTTGGAAAGGCAGGCTCTGAAACATAGGATGTTACTCTCCCTCCAGCCTGGGATACAGCTGATTGGATGGGCAGACCCCTGATCCAAGCAGACTCATGGGCTGGACCAATCAGGTTCCTTCCTTGACTGTTGCTGTATTTCACACAAAGTGCAGCTGCCCTCAGCACTGGACACCAGAGTGGAGAAACAGAGAAACTGACAAGAGGGAGTGGGGTGGCGAGGGACTCCTTGAAGGCTCGCAGATTCAGCCTTCTTTTACACAACGACTCTGTTCTTATGACACCCTCCTTTCACTCAAGCTGCTTGGACAGGATTTCTTTCCCCAGCTTCCCAAATGCCAGTTGTACTCACTGAGAAACCTTCTGTAGTTAGAATCACTTGATAAAATTGAATTTTTTTTCTGCATAATTATAATAAAAATAAACCCCAGGGAAGTCACAGAGCCTATCACTCTCAATGGTCCTCCATGGTAGCTCAGACCGGTAAGAATCTGCCTGAAATGCAGGAGACCCAGGTTCAATCCCTGGGTCAGGAAAATCGCTTGGAGAAGGAAATGGCAACCCACTACATTATTCTTTCCTGGAGAAACCCATAGACAGAGGAACCTGGCAGGCTACATTCCATGGAGTCACAAAGAGTTGGACACGGCAGAGTGACTAACATTTTCACTTTCATAGCTCTCAACAGGGGTTGATTTTTGCTTCCCAAGGCCTATTTACTAACTCAGAGACAATTTTGGTCGCCAGAACAGGAGGGAGAAGGTATGCCGTCCACTGGCTTCTGGTGGGTAGAGACCAGGGATGTTGACCAGAACAATTAGCTGTCTCAAAATGTCAGCAATGACTAGCTTGAAAAACTCTGCTGCAGAGAATTGGAGCCTTTAGAAAAATAGGTACAAGAATTTATTAAAGCCCTTAATTTCCTAAACTGAAAACATTTGAAAGTATTTCCAACCTCTGAGACAGAGAGGATAGAGGACGTGGGTTGTTTCACCAGCTTAGAATCTGTTTGCTGCTGAATTGTCCTTAGGAAACCGCCTCTTGCCCACTCTCAGTCCTTGGGGTTTCTGCCAAGTTGACCCGGGTGGTCATGGAACTCAGACTGTCCAATCAGAATAGCTACAGTTCCCTCCCTCCTAGTCCCGGTAGAGACGGGGTAAAGAGATGGGTATGTGACCAAACCAGACCTATCCTGAAGTGTGCTCTTCAGGCAGGCGATGCTGGGAAGGTAACCCTGGTCACTGACGTTATGGGGAGTGAAATAAGTCAGTCACAAAAGCACAAATAGTGTATGACCCACTTATATGTGGTCCCTAGAGCAGTCAGACTTAGAGATAGAAAGGCGACTGGTGATTGCCAGGAACTGGGGGACAGGGGGAGTTGCCTGATGGGTGCAGAGTTTCAGCTGAGGAAGATAAAAAAGTTCTGGACATGGATGGTGCTGATGGTTGTACAACAGTGTGAGGGTTCTTAATGCCATAGTATGTATTAAGGCACACTTAAAAAATACAGAATGCACTTTAAAAAAAGAAATAAAAAAATACAAATAAAAAAAATAAAAAGAATGTACTTCATGCCACTGTACACCTAAATTTGGGTAAAATGGCAAATTTTGTTATATATATTTTTTTACCATGATGCAATTTTCTTAAAATTAAAAAACAAAATTGAGTCAGTGCTAGGCAAGCCATGTCTTACACCTTGGTACCTTTTCCCTTCTGCCCTTCCATCATATGGTAGATGTGTTTTGATTCACCCACTCATTCTAACTGTGGTCCCATAGGTGGAGAATTCCCTGTCACAGCCCCTGTTGTTGGAAAGGCAGGCTCTGAAACATAGGATGTTACTCTCCCTCCAGCCTGGGATACAGCTGATTGGATGGGCAGACCCCTGATCCAAGCAGACTCATGGGCTGGACCAATCAGGTTCCTTCCTTGACTGTTGCTGTATTTCACACAAAGTGCAGCTGCCCTCAGCACTGGACACCAGAGTGGAGAAACAGAGAAACTGACAAGAGGGAGTGGGGTGGCGAGGGACTCCTTGAAGGCTCGCAGATTCAGCCTTCTTTTACACAACGACTCTGTTCTTATGACACCCTCCTTTCACTCAAGCTGCTTGGACAGGATTTCTTTCCCCAGCTTCCCAAATGCCAGTTGTACTCACTGAGAAACCTTCTGTAGTTAGAATCACTTGATAAAATTGAATTTTTTTTCTGCATAATTATAATAAAAATAAACCCCAGGGAAGTCACAGAGCCTATCACTCTCAATGGTCCTCCATGGTAGCTCAGACCGGTAAGAATCTGCCTGAAATACAGGAGACCCAGGTTCAATCCCTGGGTCAGGAAAATCGCTTGGAGAAGGAAATGGCAACCCACTACATTATTCTTTCCTGGAGAAACCCATAGACAGAGGAACCTGGCAGGCTACATTCCATGGAGTCACAAAGAGTTGGACACGGCAGAGTGACTAACATTTTCACTTTCATAGCTCTCAACAGGGGTTGATTTTTGCTTCCCAAGGCCTATTTACTAACTCAGAGACAATTTTGGTCGCCAGAACAGGAGGGAGAAGGTATGCCGTCCACTGGCTTCTGGTGGGTAGAGACCAGGGATGTTGACCAGAACAATTAGCTGTCTCAAAATGTCAGCAATGACTAGCTTGAAAAACTCTGCTGCAGAGAATTGGAGCCTTTAGAAAAATAGGTACAAGAATTTATTAAAGCCCTTAATTTCCTAAACTGAAAACATTTGAAAGTATTTCCAACCTCTGAGACAGAGAGGATAGAGGACGTGGGTTGTTTCACCAGCTTAGAATCTGTTTGCTGCTGAATTGTCCTTAGGAAACCGCCTCTTGCCCACTCTCAGTCCTTGGGGTTTCTGCCAAGTTGACCCGGGTGGTCATGGAACTCAGACTGTCCAATCAGAATAGCTACAGTTCCCTCCCTCCTAGTCCCGGTAGAGACGGGGTAAAGAGATGGGTATGTGACCAAACCAGACCTATCCTGAAGTGTGCTCTTCAGGCAGGCGATGCTGGGAAGGTAACTCTGGTCACCTGGAGTGGAGTACCTGACTAACCCGGGAGCTTGTAGAGATGGGAGTGGGCTGAGAAGTGGGGCGGGTGAGGCCGGGTCCTCCTTCAGGTGCTGGATCTACTATGCCAGAGCCATCCCTTTTGGCTTTCAGTGACATGGTTGGGTACCTTTCAATATTGACTTAGGTCACCTGAAGTTGGGTTTCTGTCACTTAATACTGACACATGGAGTAGCTCAGATAATATCTCCACCGCAGGTTTAGCAAAGCACATGAGAGACTCATATATATATATTATATATATATCAATACTATTTGATATTTCAATATCAATATTGATATTGATATCGATACTATTTGGTATTTCATTGTTTTTGCCAACAAAAGATTCACGTAGCTCGCTCCCATCCTGCCTACCTCATTCCCTGTTGGTTTCCTTCCAGTACCCTCTCCCCGCCTTACCGTCCCTGGCCTTTCGTGCCTGCACTTCTCTTTGTGCCAGTGTCTACCCTGCTGGCCCAGAGAACTGAGTGGAGGCTCATGCTTACTGAGCACCTCCCAGGTTGCCATAATACTGCATCTGCCTGCCCTTACTGGATCTGCATAACAACTCTCGTGTAGGTACTATAATTTTTCACATTATTGATTTGCTCAAGATATCTCGACTCACAAGAGGTTAACTTGGATTCAAATGCAAGTTTGTTGGGGTCCATTGCCTGTGATCTTAACCAGTATACCACACTGTCATCTATTTTTTCATTCATTAATTTATTGTTGGTGGTGCTGGGTCTTTGTCGCTGCACATGGGCTTTTCTCTGGTTGAGCTTCTCATTGCAGGGGCTTCTCTTGCTCTGAAGCACAGGCTCTAGGCGCACAGGCTCAGTGGTTGTGGTTCACGGGCTTAGTCGCTCCCAAGCATGTGGAATCTTCCCAGACCAGGGGTCAAACCCATCCTGCACTGGCAGGAGGATTCTTAACCTCTGGGCTGCCATGGTAATCAACTATTTTTTTTTTTTTAAGATTGATTACCTGATCAGAAAAAAGTGTCTATGGAATTGAGTCAAGACATTTCTTGGACCTTTTTATCCCTGTTGTTATGTTAGTCGCTTAGTCGTGTCCGACTCTGCAACTGTAGCCTGCCAGGTTCCTCTGTCCATGGGATTTCCCCGGCAAGGATACTGTAGCGTGTTGCCTTTCCTTCTCCAGGATATCTTCCTGACCCAGGGATCAAACCTGGGTCTCCTGCATTGTAGGCAGAATCTTTACTGTTTGAGCCATCATGGAAGCCCTTTAAAGGGAATCCCTAAAGAGGGTTAAATATGAAGAAAGCTGCAACTTTTCAGTATCTATGACTTAGCTTTTATAATCTCAAGGCATTTTCTCATAATATAAACGTTGGCAAAGTTTCCATAAAAAGAAATGTACCTTCCACAGTTCTGGGCTGGTCTGCCAGCTGCTTACCCTATGTAAACTTCTAAATCACTGTTTGACAATGCATATGTGATGCTTAGCAATATTTGGTGCCACTGGGCTCTGTGTCAGCATTTCTGAGTCATGGCTGGGTACCTATAACAGCCAGTGACATATGCTTTAATGGGGTCTGACTCACTAATATAAGCCTCATTAACTTGACAGAGTTTGTTTTATACAATTGAATAGGACTCTCAGAACTTTGATTTTCTTCATCTCTATATATAACAGTGATAGGAGTTAAAAATTATCCCCACAGCCTCATGTGACTTCTTCTTAGTCGTTGCCTAACTGCTCTCCTTTCAGCTTGAGTGAAATTTCTTAAAAGCCCAGTGCTACCCCTGCTGTGCCCACCTTTGGCTCTGAGTGCACTTCTCCACTTCCTACAGCCTGACCTCTGGCCTCTGCTCCATCCTTGTCCCTAAGTGACATGAAGTCACTCAGCTGTGCCCAACTCTCTGTGACCCCATAGACTGTGGCCCCCCATGCCCCTCCGTCCATGGGATTTTCCAGGCTAGAGTACTGGAGTGGGTTGCCATTTCCTCCTCCAACCATCCGTGTCACTACCCACAATCGCCTAGATCCAGTGGACCTTTTGCAGATCTTACCTGCTTTGGCTTCTCTGCAGCACATCACCTGCCACTCCATTCTTCTGGGTGTTTTTTTCTCTTTTGCATTTCAGGATAGCATTCCTCCTTGGTACTTGGTGTATCTCCTTGGTATTTCTCTTGTCTTTCAACACTAACTTATAGTCTCTCTTCCTGGCTGCATTTTTTCTTCTTCTCTTTCCACAGAGATATTCTATCTTCACTCCTTTCTCTCTTTCTAGTCTAAATGTTATCTTCCACGAATCTATCCTCCACCCCAGGGTTTTGAAGTTCTTCTCATGTAACTTGAATAAATCTTTGCCAGTGCCCATCTCAGCTTGGTGTGACATTCAAAGAAACACACCCCAGTGAACAAAGTTAATTTAAAAGGCTTCCAACATTCACTTCTATACTTTAAAGGACATCAAAAGAGGTCTGATTCTTAATCCTAGATACTGCATCCTCAAATTCTCTTTCCTTATTATACAGTCATTTAAAAGAATAAGGCAAATTTGTATGTACTGGCCTAGAAAGCTAAAATGATTAGCATACTCTTTCAGCATCATACTGGAAATCTTAGCTAATGCAATAAGACAAAACAAGTTGATAAAAGGTATACTGACCAGGCAGAAATAAAACTGTCTCTGTTTGCAGTTGACACTATTCACTTAGGTGTAAACATAACAAAAAACGTATAAGATCTACATGAGAAAAACTACAAAATTCTGATGAAAGGATTTGAGGAGATCTAAATAAGTAGATATTTCATGTTCATGGATAGGGAGTTCAGTATTATCAAGATGTCAGTTATTCCCAACCTGATCTATAGATTCAACACAATATCAGTCAAAACATCAGCAAGTTATTTTGTAGATATTAACTAATTCTAAAGTTTGTATGGAGAGACAAAAGACCCATAATAGCAGGTAAAATATTGAAGAAGAAGAATAAAGTAGAGGACTGACATTATCTGATTTCAAGACTTAATATAAAGTTACAGTAATTAAGAGAGGGTGATATTGGCAAAAGAAGAGACAGATCAATGGAACAGAATAGAAAGTTCAGAAATAAATCTACATAAAGACAATCAACTGGTCTTTGACAAAGGAACAAAGACAATACAATGGCACAAAGACAGTTTTTTAAACAAGTGGTGCTGGAGTAATTGGACATCCACATTCGAAAAACCTGATGCTAGACATGGACCAGAGAAGGACCAGGAAGTTTGGCATGCTGCAGCCCACGGGGTTGCAAAGAGTTAGACACAACATAGAGACTGAAGGACAACAGCAGACAGAAATCTGACACCTTTCATAAAATTAGCTCCCCCCAAAGAATCACAGACCAAAATGCAAAATACGAAACTGCCAAACTCCCAGAAGAGTGATCTGAGCAAGAGAATCAAGAGGGAGGAGCAGGTGATGCTGAGACGAGGGAACACCCACAGCAGAGCGGAGGCAATATCTTCCGGTCCCCAGAGTTGGGCTGCATTCTTCCTACCATGAACTCCTTCAGCCTCCATCAGGCTGCCTGGCGATTGTTTCTGTGAGGCATGAAAAGGAGGCACTGCCTGGTGAGAGTCTGACCTTCCCCACTGCCAATGCCTTCATGACATGCCCCAATTACCAGTCTGAATCTGTGTTCATGGATGGCATCACCAGCTCAATGGACATGAGTTTGAGTGAACGCTGGGAGCTGGCGATGGACAGGGAGGCCTGGTGTGCTGCAGTCCACAGGGTCACAAAGAGTCAGATACGACTGAGTGACTGAACTGAACTGAACTGATCTGTGTTCTTCCAAAGCCTGGCTGCTATGGATGCTCTACATGGCGGCCTGATTTAATTTTCACAAGGACATGGAGGCTCCCATAGGTGAAGCAACTTCTATCCCTTTCAAGTGGTGAACTGCATTATAAACTCAGGTTTGGGTGGCTCAGATGGTAAAGAATCTGCCTGCAATACAGGAGACCCAGGTTCCATCCCTGGGTTGGGAAGATCCCCTGGAAAAGTGAATGGCTATTCACTCCAGTATTCTTGCCTGGGAAATCCCATGAACAGAGGAGCCTGGCAGGCTACGGTCCATGGTGTTGCAAAGAGCTGGATACGACTGAAGGACTTACAGTTTCCCAGAGCAGGGAAATCTACATACAATGGGGACTTAAAGCTCCTGATGGTGCAGCTCTGTCCCAGGCATTCTAACACCTGGTGTCTTCATTGATAAGGTAGTGAAGAAAGCCAACTGTGTCAATCCCAGACTCTTCCTGGGCTACGCAATGCAGGCTCTTACTCAGCAGAGGCGTAGTTTTTATAGATTGTGTTTCCCACTGCAGAAGTCTGCAGCTCTTCATTAATCTTCATAATGACTGTACCAGATGGCATCCCAAGCCCTATGTGTATGTAACCAACTTGGTGACAGGGATTATAGAAGGGATAGAAAATACTAGTTCATAATTATGGTGGTTGAATGAATTCTAGTCTATTCAGTTATTGCTTTGTCTGCCCTGAACTTCTTCCCCACCCTTTTCTGGAATTGCTTCTCTGCCCACTTAGCCATATGGTTTGGATAAAAGATTCCACACCCTGGCTAGAGTTAAATGGATCATAGATGCTCATAGATCATTCCTGCTCTTCTGCAGTCTGGCATAACATGGTAGCCCCACCTTCTCATCCTTTGATTGGTCCACACACACGGACATTTCCAAAGTCAGGCCAATCAAAGCCTTTCTGTGGGTTTATTAATCTGGGAAGCATGTCCATTCTCTCTCCACTACAAATGTGGTGAACTCTGTAATTTTTAAACAGTTTAAAAAATCTATTTATTTTCTTTTTGTCTGTTCCGGGCCTTTGTTGCTGCTGGCAGGCTTTCTCTAGCTGTGGCCAATGGGAGCTACTCTCCATTGCAGTGCACGGGCTTCTCATTGAGGTGGCTTCTCTTGTTGCAGGGCCTGGACTCTAGGGTGCATGGGCTCAGTAGCTGTGGCACATGTGCTTAGTTACTCTGGGGTATGTAGGATCTTCCCAGACTGTGGATTGAACCTGTGTCCCCTGCATTGGCAGGTGGATTCTTCACCACTGGACCATCAGGGGAGTCCCTGTACTTTCTTTTTATTATGGTAAAATACACATAACAAATTTTACCACCTTAGCATTTTTAAGTGCACAGTTCAGTAATCTTAAGTACATTCACATGGCTGTATAACTCATCTCTAAAACTCTTTCCATCTTGAAAAATGGAAGCTCTTGTACTCATTAAACAGTTACTCCCCGTTTCCCACTTCCCTCCACCCCTGACAACCACTCTTCTGCTTTCTGTCTCTGTGGATTTGACTATTCTAGGCCTATTCTATGCCTCATATCCGTGTCATCACACAAATTCTGCAGTTCTGTAGTGCTTCAGTTCAGTTCAGTCACCCAGTCGTGTCTGACTCTTTGCAACCCCATGGACTGCAGCATACCAGGCTTCCCCATCCATCACCAACTCCCGGAGTTTACTCAAACTCATGTCCATTGAGTCGGTGATGCCATCCAACCATCTCATCCTCTGTCATTCCCTTCACCTTCAATCTTTCCCAGCCTCAGGGTCTTTTCCAATGAGTCAGATCTTCACATCAGGTGGCCAAAGTATCGGAGTTTCAGCTTCAGCAGCAGTCCTTCCAATGAATATTCAGGATTGATTTTCTTTAGGGTTGATCTCCTTGCAATCCAAGGGACTCTCAAGAGTCTTCTCCAACACCACAGTTCAAAAGCATCAATTCTTCGGCACTCAGCTTTCTTTATAGTCCAACTCTCACATCCATACATGACCACCGAAAAAACTAGTGGTAGTTTACCTTCCAATAATGATTTAAAGGAATTTCGCTGGACTGAAATTGCTTACAGTTTATAAACACTCAAAGCATATTATACTGTGCTTATTCAACCACTGTCAGACCATCAGCCCACATTTCACTTTTTGGAATTTCCGAAATGGGCCACAGTAGACAACGTCTTCATTAATCTTCATAATGACTGTACCAGATGGTATCCCAAGCTTGAGTGTTTGTAACCAGCTCAGTTTCAACCTGGTGACAGTTCTGCTTCAGAGGCTGAATCTGTACACCAGGGGCCCTACACAGGGATAGTTTGCGCTCCCCTGAGAACATTTGGCCATGTCTGAAGACATTTCTGGTTGTCGCACTGGGGAAGAGAATCCCTTGGTGTTGGTGAGTAGAGGCTAGGGGCGCTGCTAAACACCCTGCCATGCAGGACGTGCACATGTGCAGCCACTTCAGTCATATCCGACTCTGTGAGACCCTATGGACGGCAGCCTGCCAGGCTTCCCTGTCCATGGGGATTCTCAGGCAAGATACTGGAGTGGGTTGCCGTGCCCTTCTCCAGGGGATCTTCCTGACCCAGGGACTGACCCTATATCTTTTATACTTGCTGCATTGACAGGCAGGTTCTTTACCACTAGGGCTACCTGGGAAGCCCAGTGCATAGGACAGTCCCCCACATATGCCCACAGTTATTAGCCCCAAATGTCTATAGCCTTGGAATTAAGAAATCCTGTTCTCTACAGTGTTGACATTTTCCTGCTTCACACTGACCACACTTTTCCAATCAAGGAATCATAGTAGATGTTATGGGATTGATAAATGCCTCCTTTCCCTGAAAGGTGTCCTAGGGAGTTCCCAACAGCTTCAGTGTATTACCAGCAAAATTATTTCTGAAAAGTTACACTAAAACAGCTTTCCCTGGGGAAGAGGGGTGGGATGAATTGGGAGATTGGGATTACATATATACATTACCAAGTGTAAAACAGATAGCTAGTGGAAGGCTGCTGTACAGAGCAGGGAGCTGAGCTGCGTGCTCTGTGGAGATCTGGATGGGTGCGATTGGGAGGTGGGGTGGGAGGGAGAACTGAGAGGGAGGAGATATATACATATGGCTGATTCACTTCATTATACAGCAGAGACTAACACAACATTGCAAAGCAACTACACCCTGATGAAAAGATAACAACTGGAAAAGTAAAAAAAAAAAAAAGTTTATCTTGTCTAATAATTCCTAAACTTGACCTTATGTGACCTTTTATGACCTCTTCCTATCTCTTACTTTACATTTTTGGCATTTTACCATGGAAACCAAAAATTGTACCAATATTCCAGCTTTTTGAAAGGGCGGTGGTCAGGACCCCTTTTAGTTATTGTGTAAGAGCAATGTCAAATGATCTTCACACTAATTCTATCATGCATCAATTAATCTGAAATAGTAGGACTTAGATAATCCTCTCCACAAAGCAGCCAACAGCCTATGATAAGAAATTCTCAAAATCCCAGGTAATGGTACTGCTCTGCTTTCCTGAGAGCATAAGTGGAAGTGAAATGAGGCACTTAAGACATTATTTGTGAGTTCTAATTTGAAAGGAATTAAGCCTAGCTCCAGAATCCACAGGCTAGGCAATGACTAACTGAAGCTCTCAGTTTAAGTTTGTGACATAGTTCAGGAGTTCCCAGGCTCTGGGATCTAATGCCTGATGACCTGAGGTGGAACTGATGTAATAATAACAGAAATAAAATGCACAATAAGTGTACTGTGTTTGAATCATCCCAAAGTCAACTCTCTCTGACCCCCAGTCCATGGAAAAATTATCTTCTCCAAAACCAGTCCCTAGTACCAAAAAGGTTGGGGACTAATGATGTAGTTAACCTCCTCATGTGATGCAGTGAGGCACCAAGCTGTGTGCAAGTGTGTGCTGTGTGAATGTTTCATCAGTTAGGATTCTTGTTATTGTTTCAAAGACCCAGCCCCGACTGCTTAAACAAAGAGAACACACTGACATAACTGAGCAGCTCCCCGGGGAACTGGCTTTGGGACCTTAAAGTGAGACACTCGGGCCCCCAACTCTGGGTCGATGGCTCTGTTCTGCTCTGGGGTTGACTTCATTCTCAGGCTTCATGTTGAGGTGCGGTGGTCACAGCTCCCCACCCTTACCCACCCTTCCAGGTTCAAGTCCAGCAAGAAAAGAGAAGAAAAGATACTCATCTCTGCCCTAGAGCCCACCCACAGCCGCAGGGCCCCTCAGTGGGGGCGCGTGCCACCCCCTGATGGGAGGGCGGGGTCTAGTACCCTCAAGCACAGGACTAAGAGTGAGAAGGAGGTGGCCCTTGGGGCAAATTGCTGTTAAGAGCGGAAGGAGAAGTTGATGCTGGGCCACCAAAATAGGAAATATTCACCATTAGGGAAAAAAATACATAAGCAATAATGAAGTAAAGTAAAAGAAACCACTAGACAAGGTAATCTTTTAGCATTTGTGTGCTTAGTTGCTCAGTCATGTCCAATTCCTTGCGGGTCACTAAAGTGGACTGTAGCCCACCAGGCTTTTCTGGAATTTTTCAGGCAAGAACACTGGAGTGGGTTACCATTTCCTTCTTCAGGGGATCTTCCCAACCCAGGGATCGAAACCACATCTCCTGTGTCTCCTGCACTGCAGGCAGATTGTTCTCCCACTGAGCCATCAGGGAAGGCTTTGAACAGTTTCCAAGTGTGTTTGTGATTGTTTCCTCAGTCATCCTGGCAAGATTCCTGTGACTTAGTTAAGCAAGTACAGCCATACTCTCTTCTTAAGAGAGGAAATCAAAATTCCACGTGGTTTGCATGATGTCCTTGGTCACCCTGGGACAGCAGCCGAACTATAAACCTGGTCTTAGGCTCCTGAAATGACTTTCTGTTTATCCCGAGGACAGACGTGCTCGGTTTCAGGTTATCCCGTGAGATTTTTAAATCCGCTGTTTAGTTTCGACAGTGCTGCGTCTTGGTTGCTGGGCTTGGGCTTTCTCCAGCCTTGGCCGGTGCGGGGAGTGCTGCCGCGGCTGCCCTTGTTGCAGAGCGCGTGCCCTGGTGCATGGGCCAGCCCGGAGTAGCTGTGGTGTGCAGACTTAGTTTCCCTGTGGCACGTGGAATCCTCTCAGACCACGAATTAAACCTGCGTCCCCTGCGTTGGCAGGTGGGTTCTTATCCACTATACCACCACGGAAGTCCTATGATTTTTTTTAATTAAAAAAAATTTTTTAAGTAGCATTGACTGTTTCTGCTTCAGGTAGGTGAAAGAATCAAGCACTCAGAAATCTAGACGGATCCTAGACAGGTTCATAGACCTTGTGATGCGACTAGAGTGCTTCAGGGAATCATTTTATTCTGGGCTGGAAGAGCGCAAAGTGTTTGATGAAGATGTAAGTAGCAGGCACTGGACTTTCAGGTTGTCTGTGAAATCATAAAAGTCTCAGCAAATCATAGAAAATATAAAAGCCTTTAAGAAGATGGGCACTCTCTGCCCTTGGTTTTAATGTGAGCTGTCGTCCAAGGACAGCCCTCTGCAGACAAATGGCCTTGGGCCAGAGTATCGAGGTTTGGGGACGTGTATAGCCACCAAGTCATCACCCTGGAAGTAGCTATTTTCCCTGTATTCTCTAAGGGGTTGAAACCTTTCTGAAAGGTTCTGGGTGGAGTGAGCCTTTGTGGTTTGTTGTGCTCCGAAAATTTCTTGTCTCTGTTCCTAATTTTAGAGCTAGCAGCTGTCACTGCTTTGTTCTAACAAGTCAGTAATTTTCCATGCCCCTTGCTTATTTGTATTCTCTTTATATATCTAATCACTCTCCCTGCAAAAACTTCTAACTTGGTCTTGTCACTTTTTTCACCCTCAGGGAAGGTGGGCGTGTCATAGAATCTATCACTTAGTGTTTTGTCATTTCTTTAACTCAGTAACCACTTTTCAAAAACGTAAAGCTGTTTTCCTTCAGAAAAGTGTCACCTTTTACTCCACCTGCATACATTCTATGCATAATAAAATAGAAATGGTCTTACATTGATAGAGTTTTCACACACCATGTTTTATAGGATATGACATTCAATGCTTTTCATCTTAAAAGAAGGTTGCTTTTGGTCTGTTTCTTATCTGTCCACTTATTTTTTACGATTCCATGGGTGCTACTACAATTTCTTGGAAGTGTTTGACAGGGAATATTGTTATTTTACTTTTTTATTTTAATTTCATATGATCCGAGATTTGCTTCAAAATAACCTAGACAGTCGAGAAGGGAATATAGGCTATGAAACCAGACTGGCCGTGGTAATTGTTGAAGGGGTTGGTGGGAACATAATGGTTCATTATACTACTCTCTCTGTCTTTATGTATGATTGAAATTTCCATAATAAAAAGTTTAAAATTTTTTTGCAAAACTATTTCTAATAATTTTCTTTTAATAAAGATGATGCCAATAGCACAACTATTGCCACCCATAGGTGGAAAATATATCACACTTATTTTTCTCTGATGGACCAGTTGCAGCACCACAAAGAAACATTTATTATAATCTTCATCACCAACCTACTGAGCAGTAACTCTAAAATGTTATTGTCAATATTGTTTTCTCAGAACTCTATAAATCTGAATTGTCAGGTAAAATACTCATAGATTTTGTTTTTTTATACAATCTGTCTTAGTAAAACTAGTGTTTGAAAAAGGTCCAAGAAAAAAAGAGAAAGAGGTCAACTAACATTTCAATATAAAAACACATTTTTTAAAATCTGAACATACCAAATCAGAATAAATAAAAATGTGTTTTTGATACTTCAAATGCTTCTGGTAGCTTGGGGAGAGTTTATTTTTTAAGTTCTCATGTTCATGTGAACTCTATATTTTCAGGTGAGTCCACACACAAAAAAAGTGCTTGCTTTCAAATTTGAGGAAAATGGAAGAGAAACTTCTTTTTTAAAAGTCTTTATTGAATTTATTACAATATTGCTTTTGTTTTATATTTTATTTTTTTGACCACCAGGCATGTGGGATCTTATCTCCCCAACCAGGGATCAGTCTTGCACCCCCTGCACTGGAAGGTGAGGTCTTCACCCTTGGATCACTGGGGAAGCCCTGAGAAACTTCTTTAAATTATACATAGTTGACATAAGTGACTTTATGGATACTATAAATAAGTGACAAAAATAAACCCTTTTGGGATTAAGCAGGATGTTTTGTAAATTGTCCTTGAAGTGTCCCATAGTTCTGATACTGGGATAAGCACAAAGTTGCTATCAGTGTTTATTTCAAGCCTCCCTCCCTCCCTTCTCTTGTGGTTAGAGTTACATGTTCACTAATCCTCCTTTGTTTTCTGAGGCATAATTTTATTCTTGGTCATCTTATATGCCTTTCAGATAATATTTATGATACCCTTTGGCCTATAAAAATTCCAAGAGTAACATTCTTTCCTGAGATGACCATGCCTAACACTTTCCTTTTGTTCATTGTTTCTGTCAAACCATGTCTACATCCTTCCATTCTTTACAAGATATTCTGAGAAGGATGGAATTTCACTCACTAATGAATATATGTTACACTGATCTTGTAGGCCAACATTTCCCTCAAGATTTCTATTTCTTATATGGTGCTGCATGTCAATTATATCTCAATAAAACTGGAAGGAAAAAATGAGGCAGGATTAAAAAATAAAAAATAAAGTGTACAACTCAACAGTATAAACAAATAACCCATTTAAAAAAGGGGGGGGGGCAAAGGATTTCAATAAACGTTTCTCTAAAGAAGATACAGAAGTGGCTGGTTCACATATAAAAAGATGCTCAACATCACTATTCAGGAGGGAAATGAAAGGCAAAAGAATAATGAGATACTACTTCACACGCATTAGGATTGCCAGCACACAAAGCAAGCAAACAACAGCAGAAAAGAACACGTACTGGTGAGGATGTGAACTAAATAGAACCTTGTGTACTGCTGCTGGGAATGTGAAATGGTGCAGCTGCTATGGAATACAGCGCAATGATTCTTCACAAAATCAGACATGGAAGTACCATATTGTTCAGCAATTGCACTTCGGGGTATATAACCAAAATAATGAAAAGCAGGGGCTGGAACAGATATTTGTATACCATGTTGACAGTAGCGTTAATCACAGTAGCCAAGAGGTAGAAGCAACCCAAGTGTCCATCAACAGACAAATGAGTAAACAAAATATGGTCCATACAGACAGCAGAACATCACTCGGCTTTAAAAAGGAAGCGCATTCTGACATGTCTTACAATGTGGATTAAACCTGAAGACATATGCTAAACAAAATATTCCAGTCCCCAAGAGAAAAATATTCTATGTTAACACATATATGTGGAATATACAAAAATAGTACAGATGAACCTATTTGCAAAGCAGAAATAGAGGCACAGATGTAGAGAATAAATGTATACAAAGTGGGGAGGGAGGATGAGATGAACTGGGAGATTGGGACTGACATATACACTACTATGTGTGAAACAGATAACTAATGAGGACGTACTATATAGCACGGGGGGTGGGGGGGAGAAGTTACAATCTGTTTGTAGGACATACATTAAGTTGAACTTAAAAATGCATTCCAAATACTGTTTGATTTCACTTACATGAAGTACCTAGAACAGTCAAATTCATAGAGTCAGAAAGTACATTGGTAGATGGCAGAGGTTGTTGGGAGGCAGAGAACGGGGACTTAGTGTTTAATGGGGAAAGAGTTTCAGCTTTGCAAGATGAGAAAATTTCTAGAGATGGAAGGTGGTGATGGTTATACAGTAGTGTGAATGTGCTTCATGCCATTATACACTTAAAAATGATTTAAATGATAAATTTTATGTTATTTAAATTTTTATCACAATGAAAAATAAAAGCTAAAAAAATAAATTTGAACATAAGTTGCAAATTTTAAAAATTGTTAAGTTGTTGCCAAAGGAAGAAATTTTGAAAGAAGGAACAGGGGGAAATGCTATTTTAAAACAGAATGTTAATTCTTACCATTTCTGAAATTTTCCTTCAATCATATTTTCAGAATTTCTCTCTGGACCTGGCATTGTACAAGATACTGGCTGGATATTGTAAGCACACAAAACATCAGCTTAGCATTTGAGGAGAAGACGACATTGGTGGGAAAATATGTGTGGGAAACGAGTAACAAGAAAAGGCTGTATGAGATTAAACTTACATGAGTGATACATAGAACAAGTTAAGGGGAGAAGAAAGAAAATTTCAGGAGGTCTGGGTCTAGAGGGGAAAAAAGGCCTAAAAATGAGAGGTTTGAAAAATCTTGATGTTGCAGTGAATGTATGAAGTCAGTTCTTCAGTTTGGAGCCATCTCTGTTTATTCAATCAAACAACAAATACGTATTAAACACCAATTTTGAGTACAACAGGAGACTGCAGAATTTATTCTTTAAAAGCTCTTTTCATAAACAGTTTATGATCATTTAAAAAAAAGACAACAACAAAAAATGGATCTTCTGAAAACTCACCTTTCCTTTGTTTTTCACACTGAAGGAACTAAATTCTATCAATGATCAAAAGAGAACTCTCTTAAGGACTTGGTCAGGAGCCATTCCAAGGCAATTTCTGATGTGCACAGTCCCACGGAGTTGGTCTGAGTCATTGGGATACCATGGAACAAACTCCTAACCAGACATAAAATCTGCCACCTCTAGCCCAGCCGTGCTACCCAAGGTGACCCAGGCAAGTCACCGACCCCCACTTCTGTAAACTGAGGGAGTTGGCAAGCAGTTCTGCCCTTTCCAACTCCAACATTACCTGCGTGGTCCTTTACCATTTGTCCTCAGGGCTAGAACAAAGAATTTGACTGTTACTGACCGATTGATTTAGCTGCACTGGTTCTTAGTTGCAGCACGTGGGGTCTACCTTCCTGACCAGGGATCAAACCTGGCCCCCCTGAACTGGGAGTACAGAGTCGTAGCCACTGGCCCACCAGGGAAGTCCTAATTGTGGTTTTTCTTATGGCAACAATATGCAGCTCAATCAACGACTGAGGAAGACAGGACAGGAGACAAGGAACCCCGGCAGAGAAGAGTTGCCCCACCCTGCCAGGCAGGTAAGGACAAACTCCCCCGAGACAGATCTGAGACAAGCAGATGCTCCATCCAAGTGTCTCCTCTTGTCCAATACTTTCCCCTAACCTAATGCATGGTATGCAATCCCATTCTCAGCTGTGCTTCTGGAAAATCTCCTCTGTGCTCTAAGCAAGGAGGCCTATCCCCATCTTCCCAAACAAAATAGTTTGAAACACTTCTAACTGGTGCAAATCCAAAAGGATTATATATCCATCATCTTTAAAAAAATAAGTTTTATTATAGCTTTCTGAAGCTTGAGTTGGCACTTTTATGGACAATTCAAGCTTACAAACACTCGTTTGTGTGTGTGTGTGTGTGTGTGTGTGTGTGTGTGTGTGTGTGTGTTTACTTTTTATTTTGTTTGGGGTATAGCTGATAACAATGTTGTGATAGTTTCAGGTGAACAGTGAAGGGACTCAGCCGTACATACCCATGTATGTAAACCTCCCTCCCATCCAGGCTGCCACATAACATTGAGCAGAGTTCCATGTGCTATAGTAGGTCCTTGTTGGTTATCCATTTTAAATACCGCAGTGACAAACACTTCATTTTTGAGAATCTGTTCAAACTGACCTTAACACAGTTTAAACACCATTTCTGTGGGGGACCTTCTTTTTGCTAACCTCATTCATTTACTGAGTCAAGAGACTAGAACTATAACCCCAGCTGCCTCCCCATGGCACTTGACACCCCTGGGCCTTTGGGAAATAGTGGGTTTCAAGGGTGTTCTGTTGGTTGGTTTGTTTTGACAGCAAGAGAACTTTCATCAAAGGAATCTGACCTTTTATCTCCAAAATGGGAACAGGTGCTCAGATAAAGAGGTTCTCAGCCTCCAAGTTCTGTCCCTAGGATGCTGCAAGGGAAATAGAGGAGCAACTGGACTCCAAGCTTCTATGAGGCAGAAATAACTTTCTAACAACTGCTGCCCCCTAGAGCAGCACTTTCCTGCAGTCCCAGTCAGCCAGGTGCTAAACGGCCTTGGAAAATGAGGCACATGAAAAAGCCACTTGACACCAGTGAAGAAAAAGAAAACACCTAAATTTTACGTTTTTAACATTTTCATACGTTGACAAAAGTTGGCCCCTACCTTCCATCTCCCCTTTCTTCCCTCTCTCCCTTCCTTCTCCCTCTCCCTGCTTTCCTATCCTTTCTTTCCTATCCTTTCTTCCTATCCTCCTCCCTCACTTGCTTCTGAAACAGTGATTAGAAACCAGAGTTCCCTGGTTTGCTTTGAACATTTCTATCTTGCTATTTGCAAACAGCAGCTTCGCTGCCAAGGAACCCTCGGCAAAGAAACCTTTTCACTCGTTAATTTATTTTGTTGAGTGCCACGTCTGGCTGCCCTTTTGAGAAAGGTGACTGTAGAATGTTGCGAGCAAGACCGCCCCCTAACGATCATTGCTCGTAACTGCCGGTGTGGCATTTGGTTGGCGGTGCGACGGGAGATGAACATGAGGTGGCTGGCAGGACTTTCTTAGACGTAGGATGGGTGATAATGTTCATCTGGAAATAAATGTGAGCCCCAAACTTACCCAGCTGGGGGAAAAAATGTTTCCATTTCTGTTGCAACTCTGCTGGAATCCTCTAAGCCTCTGGAACAACACTTGTTGTCCAGAATGAGTGTTTTACAAACTCATCTTATGAAATGGAAACTCTAAAAATACGGAATTTTGTAGAATTATGAATGCTTATATTTTCAAGATCAATCTAACCCATAAGTTCTTCTTTGGGGTCCACAGGAATAACTAACCCCTCATTTTGGGAAGTGGGGCATCAGCACTGACCAGTTTTTAACCCAATACCGCTTACACCGAGGTCCTGGTGAGGTGTTGTGAACAAGAATGTTCAGTAGATCCCTTGCCTCAGACTGCACAAAGACACATTTCAAGCAAATATTTTTCATTTAGGGCACACACTTTGACGTCAAACCAGCCTGTGCTTACATCCCAGCTCCACTACTTATGCTGGCTGTGTGACCTTGGGTAAGTTGTATAGCCCCTCTGGGCCTCAGTTTGCCTCATCTTGGAAATATGGACAAGAAATTCTACCTCCTATAGTTGTGAAGATTCAGTGAGATAATATGTGCTAACATCTTGAATAAACTGGCCTGTAGTAAAAAATTAATGTTATAGCTATTCCTATAAGTAGATTTAACGAATTTACTGGCTTTTCCCCTTGACTTGTAGGGATGAGTTATTTCCAAAAGTTTTGCTTTTTATTAATCAAGGTTTTTAGAGCCACTTCAACCCCGTGTGTAGAGAGAGATGAGCCTTATGTTTCCCTGGTTTTCCAATTTCAGGTGAGGGAAGAGACTGCTGCAGCCCCACAAGAGGTCACACTACACTGTCCTTGAAATTGACCCTGACGCCAGAATCTAAGCAACTTTGGTTTATCTAAATAATTAGTGCTGGGACTTCCCTGGTGGTCCAGTGGCTAAGACTCCAAGCTCCCAATGCAGGGGGCCCAAGTTCAATCCCTGGTCAGGGAACTAGGTTCCGCCTGCTGCAGCTGAGAGTCCAAGTGCTGCAGGTAAAGCATGCTGCAGTGATCAGCCAAGCAACACAGGCTGCAGATTCTGAGTGCTGCAACTAAGACCTGGCACAGCCAAGGAAGTAATTAAATAAAACATTTTAAAAAATAACTAGTGTTCGTCGAACTTTGTTTTGAAGCTGAAGAAGTGCTGTGTGAGAATTGTGGGTGGTTTTCTATCTCTGGGAATTGAGTGACTGTTTTTAGAGTACTCGCCTTTGCTTGGGGAAAATCACCAGGATGACTTTTAGCCACACAGATATAAAAAGTTTGTGGTGGCAACTGCGTGGTTGATTGTAACTGAGATTCCCATGCTTCAGCAGGCTGTCCTGTGGAGTGATGCAAATGGTGAAGGTAGCTACAGCTTGACCATGTCCTTACAGAGCAGGGTTAGATGGTGTTGGGCCTTAAAGATGGATTCAGCCTGCACCATCTTTCAACATAATTGACTTGTTCTGGGGGAACGTGAGTGCCCCCAAATTGCCCACAGGCTGGCCCAGGCAGGAAGGATCAGGAGCAGCTTGGCCTCATCTGAGGGATATGAGGGCACTGGGTTCATGGCTCTCTCTCGAGGGAAAGGGATTGTTCCTACATTTGATGGGGGGTCCATTGTTAGGCGCTCCTGAGGCTGACAGATAGGCTGGCTGGCCAACATGGAGGAAGAATGAACCAAGAAGGAGAGGGGGACATAAAGAGAGAGAGATTCCTTGAGCCTCTGAATTAGACTGTCCAGAGCCAAGGTTTGGGAACTTATTAAACCAGAACAACAGTTTGGGGGCCACTGTTTCAGTACAGTGGTTGGCAACCTTGGCTGCATGTTAGAATCACTGGGAGAGCTTATGTATATACATACATGTATGTATATCCAGTGTGTTTGTGTATACTTACTTGCTTAGTTGTGTCTGACCCTTTGCGACCCCACGGACTGTAACCCACCATGCTCCTCTGTCCATGGGAATTCTCCGGGCAAGAATATTGGAGTGGGTTGCCATGTCTCCCTCCAGGGGTCTTTCGAACCCAGGTCTCCCACATTGCAGGCAGACTCTTTACCGTCTGTGCCACCCAGGGAAGCCCATGAATGCTGGAGTGGGTAGCCTATCCCTTCTCCAGGGAATCTTCCTGACCCAGGAATCGAACTGGGGTCTCTTGCAAAGCAGGCAGATTCTTTACCAGCTGAGCTACCAGGGAAACCCAGATATCCAGTACATACCCAAAATGATTGTAGGCAGATGCTAAACAAAGACTTGTATACAGATGTTCATAGCAGCAACAACCAAGTTACTAGTGATTAGTTATTATTAGTGATAATAACAAAAAGGTAGAAACTACCCACATGTTTATTGAGGATGATGAGTAAACAAATTGAGGTATATCCATGTCATGGTATATCATTCAGCCTTAAAAAGAAATAAGTACTGATACAGGCTGGTGCAGTGATTAAAAAGAAAAAAGAACAACCACCTTCCAAAGCAGGAGATGCACAGGAGACACAGATTTGACCCCTGGGTAGGGAGGAGCCGCTGGGGAAATGGCAACCCACTCCAGTATTCTTGCCTGGAAAATTCTGTGGACAGAGGAGCCTGGGAGGCTACAGGCCATGGAGTCACAAAGAGTCAGACATGACTGAGCAGCTGAACATGCACCCAGGTTCCGGCTACACCATGGATGAAGCTTGAAGACATTAAGTGAAAGAAGGCTACAAAAGGTCTCATCTTGTGAGATTCCTTTTTATATAAAACATTCTTTTATGTGAAACACCGAGTTAAATCTATAGAGATAGCAGATTTCTGGTTGCCAGGGGGTTGGGTAAGGGGAGGGTGAAGAATGTCTGTATCACACATACCAGATTTTGCTTTGAGGCAATGAAGGTGTTTTGGAACCAGAGATGGTGGCTGCCCAAAACCGTGAATGTACCAAGTGCCCCTTAATTGTTCTCTTTTGCTGTTGTTCAGTTGCTCGGTCATGGCCGACTCTTTCTGACCCCTTGGACTACAGCATGCCAGGCTGCCCTGTTCTTCACTATTTCCTGGAGTTTGCTCAAACTCATGTTCTCTTTAGCATGGTTAATTTTTTTGTGATGTGAATGTCACCACAATAGAAAATTACAATGATATTTTAAAAAGCATATAAATGCCCAACGCCCCATTGCAGACCAATTAAACCTGAGCCTCTGGGCTGTGACCAGACACGTGTGTGCTGAGAGGCTCCCAGATGACTCCAGGGTGCAGCCCGGTCTGAGAACCACATCCACAGGGGACTTGCTGCCGATTTCCCAGCAGCACTTACCCCCACACCTGACCTGCTCCAGATCTCAAGCCGGTATCCTCTCCTTAGGAAGATGTATCCAGGGGTGATTCCTCCTCCTGCCCCTTCCCCATCCTGCTCCTGGACAAATGGGACTCACTTCTTCCCAGAGCACTCCCTGCCCTTGCTGCCTGTGAACTTCTGGGGATGGACACCAGGCCTTCCTTTGACTTGGTTTCCCCAGGGCCCAGCACAAGGTCTGGCCCAGCAGGGAGCTGCAGAAATATAGAGTGAACATGTGTGAGGGAGTGAGCAAAGGGGTGTGGGCTCTGCGGGTGGGTGGGCGAGGGAATGAATGAACCACCTGTCCCTCGTGTGTCTTCCATCTGCTCAGCTTCCCCAGAGCTTTCAGAATAGAGTTTCTGAAAGTTCCTGTGGGAGCGAGACTTTCATTTCTCCTGCAGGCTTATCTCTGCAAAGTTGAGGGATAACTACGTTTCAGACTTCTTTATTGTCAGACTGCTCACATCATTACATCTAGAGCCTCCTCTGTGTGCCTGTTGAAATCAACTGGACTGCGTAAATGCACTGGTCCTGCCCGAGTCCCACACCCAGCGTCTGATTCAGTTGGTCTGGGGTGGGACCAGGGTGTGGTGCAGGGGGCAGCTTTTAAAAGCCCTCAGGTGATTCTAATGTGCTAATATCACAAACTACTGTATGCCTGCTTGGTTGCGGTATTCTTTTTTTAATTGTAGGAAAGTTGCTTTACAATGTTGTGTTGGTTTCTGGCGTACAAGATGAATCAGTCATAATTATGTATGTATATATAGGTGGTCACCGAGCTCCCGGCTGTGCTCCCCGTGCTATATACAGCGCCTGGTTATCTGTTTTGTGCATGGTACTGTGTATGTGTCAACGCTGCTTTCTCAATGAGCCCCGCCTCCCCTTCCTCTGCTGTATCCACAGGTCAGTTCTCTACACGTGTCCCTTCCTTCCCTGCAAATAGATTTATCAGTTCCACTTTTCTAGTATGTCATGGATGCGCGTCAATATACAACATTTGCTTTTCTCTTCTGACTTACTTCACTCCGTATGGCAGGCTCTAGGTTCACCCTCCTCACTACAACTGTTTCAAATCTGTTTCTTTTTATGGCTAACTTTCCATTGTATATATATTCCATATCTTCTTTATCCCTTCTTCTGTCGATGGACATCTAGGTTGCCTTCATATCCTGGCTGTTGTCAATAGTGCTGCAGTGAACACTGGGGTACATGTGTCTTTCAGAATTGTGGTTTTCTCAGGGTACCTGCCCAGTGGTGGGATTGCTTGGTCATATGGTAGATTTATTCCTAGTTTTTTCACGGTTTCAGTATTCTTGGCTCATTTGATTTCTGATAGTCCTAAACTACTCAGTTTAAGTTTCCTTCGCGTAGAAGCAAAATGACTTACAGCACATACGTGAATAGGTTCTAGAATTTCATGCCACATCTCTGAATGCTGGCACCTTCAGAGTCAGACAGCCTCTTGGGCAGGTGACCTACTTCCCTGTCCACAGGCTGAACCAGGCATTTCCCAGGGGAAAGGAAAAGGCTTGGGCAGTTTGTTGAAGAAACAGTTTGTTCTGTGCAAAACAGAGAAATCTTTAGGGACCTGGAAAAGCTGGAGCGTTATATCTGTCTTTCCTGTAAATAAAGAGAAAGAGCAGGGTGAAGCCGGCCTCACTCGGACACACCAAGGCTTTCACATTCACGTGCTTCTTAATGCTACTGAAACGCAGCAACAGCACAATTCATATTTCCAGCTAAAATGTTTTTAACTCCATATGTTTGTTTTGTTCAAAGTATTGTACCTTGTTGTTGAAGAAACATAATGCCTACACACCTTGTTTTAATTAAATAAAGCTTAAATATTTGTTGCATTGGGTGATGTTTGTTGGTAATGTTTGTTGTTTCTTAGCACAAGTGACAAAACAGAATCCACTTAAATATTTATGATTAATGCTAAAATTAGGTATGATACTGTCCAGTGACTTCACAAATACTGGTTGCTGTTAGTTTGGATTTTTAAAAATTTTATGGCAAAATACACATAATATAAAACTGGCCATTTTAAAGTGTACAGTGGCATTCAACAGATTAACAATGTTGTCAACCATCTAGTTCCAGAATTTTTTCATCACTGCCAAATCCATTAAGCAATCATTCTCTGTTCCCTGTCTTCCCATGTATTTATTGTATGATTCCATTTTAATGAAATATCCAGAAGAGACAAATCCATAGAGACTAAAATCAGATTTTTGGTTGCCTGAGGCTAGAGAGGTGATTGTCAGGGAGAAACAGGGAGTGACTGTCGATAGGTATGGATTTTTTTTCTTAGTGGTAACAAAAATGTTCTAAAATTGATTATGGCAGTAGTGTACAAATTTTTGAATATACTAAAAACCATTGAATTTTAAATTGAGGTGGGTGAATTGTATGATATGTGAATTATATCTCATATGCTTTTAAATAAACAACAACAGAACACTTAATTATCAAACTAAGTCTGAATAAGCCTCAGTTGTGATAGTTGTTTTAATTTAAATTTTTTTAATCAAGATGCAATTGACATATGACACTGTGCGTTTGAAGCGTTCTATGTTTTGGTTTGGCCCTTGAACAACCCAGGCATCAGTGACTCTAATCGCAACCCTTCCGCTTCCCATTTGCAACTGAAAATCTGCTGATCCAAGTATAACTTCACAGCCGGCTCTGTGAATCCATGGTTCTGTCTTCGGATTCAATCAGCCTTGGATTGTGTAGTATGCATTTCTTGGAGAATACCCCCCTATCAGTGGACCTGCGTAGTTTAAGCTTGTTCAAGGGTCACCTGTACTGTGCTTTTTCTTACACTAATGGTGGCTCAGATGGTAGAGCGTCTGCCCACAGTGCAGGAGACCCAGGTTCAATCCTTGGGTTGGGAAGATCCCCTGGAGAAGGAAATGGCAACCCACTCCAGTTCTCTTGCCTGGAGAATGCCATGGACAGAGGACCCTGGTAGGCTACAGTCCATGGGGTCGCAAAGAGTCGGACACGACTGAGCGACTTCGTTTTCACTTTCACTGAGGGATAGGGGTGGATACAGCATAGATACACTGGACAAAAGGATGATTCATGCCCTAGGAGGGATGAGATTGCTCAGAATGGCACCTAATGAAAAACTTATGAACTGTTTATTTCTGAAATTTTCCATTTTCCAGTCATGGTTGACCAAGGGTAACAGAAACCATGGAAAGCAAAACTGAAGATAAGGGGGGATAACTCTGTTGTTTTCTTAATCACTATTCTTATGATTTAGAAGAAAATGGTTGTTAAAAAGGATTATTCAAATGTCAAGTTATCACCTTCTTATCCCGATGGTATGATCACTCACCTAGAGCCAGACATTGTGGAATGTGAAGTCAAGTGGGCCTTAGAAAGCATCACTATGGACAAAGCTAGTAGAGGTGATGGAATTCCAGTTGAGCTAATCAAATTCTGAAAGATGATGCTGTGAAAGTGCTGCACTCAATATGCCAGTCAATTTGGAAAACTCAGCAGTGGAGTTTTCCACTGTACTGGAAAAGGTCAGTTTTCATTCCAGTCCCAAAGAAAGGCAATGCCAAAGAATGCTCAAACTACCGCACAGTTGCACTCATCTCACATGCTAGTAAAGTCATGCTCAAAATTATCCAAGCCAGGCTTCAGCAATACGTGAACCATGAATTTCCTGATGTTCAAGCTGGTTTTAGAAAAGGCAGAGGAACCAGAGATCAAATTGCCAACATCCTCTGGATCATCGAAAAAGCAAGAGAGTTCCAGAGAAACATCTATTTCTGCCTTATTGACTATGCCAAAGCCTTTGACTGTGTGGGTCACAATAAACTGTAGAAAATTCTGAAAGAGATGGGAATACCAGAGCACCTGACCTGCTCTTGGGAAACCTATATGCAGGTCAGGAAGCAACAGTTAGAACTGGACATGGAACAACACACTGGTTCCAAATAGGAAAAGGAGTATGTCAAGGCTGTATATTGTCACCCTGCTTATTTAACTTCTATGCAAAGTACATCATGAGAAATGCTGGACTGGAAGAAACACAAGCTGGAATCAAGATTGCTGGGAGAAATATCAATAACCTCAGATATGCAGATGACACCACCTTTATGGCAGAAAGTGAAGAGGAGCTAAAAAGCCTCTTGATGAAAGTGAAAGACGAGAGTGAAAAAGTTGGCTTAAGGCTCAACATTCAGAAAAAGAAGATCATGGCATCTGGTCCCATCACTTCATGGGAAATAGATGAGGAAACAGTAGAAACAGTGTCAGACTTTGTTTTTTGGGGGCTCCAAAATCACTGCAGATGGTGATTGCAGCCATGAAATTAAAAGACGCTTACTCCTTGGAAGGAAAGTTATGACCAACCTAGATAGCATATTGAAAAGCAGAGACATTACTTTGCCAACTAAGGTCCATCTAGTCAAGGCTATGGTTTTTCCAGTGGTCGTGTATGGATGTGAGAGTTGGACTATAAAGAAAGCTGAGTGCCGAAGAATTGATGCTTTTGAACTGTGGTGTTGGAGAAGACTCTTGAGAGTCCCTTGGACTGCAAGGAGATCCAACCAGTCCATTCTGAAGGAGATCAGTCCTGGGTGTTCTTTGGAAGGAATGATGCTAAAGCTGAAACTCCAATACTTTGGCCACCTCATGCAGAGTTGACTCATTGGAAAAGACCCTGATGCTGGGAGGGATTGAGGGCAGGAGGAAAAGGGGACAACAGAGGATGAGATGGCTGGATGGCATCACCGACTCGATGGATGTGAGTTTGAGTGAACTCCAGGAGTTGGTGATGGACAGGGAGGCCTGGTGTGCTGCGATTTATGGGGTCGCAAAGAGTCAGACACGGCTGAGCGACTAAACTGATCAGAACTGATGCTACCTAGCTCTCCAACTTTAGATCAATACACTAATGAAGAGCAGTTGATTTGAGGGTGATCTTTCTCTTGCACAAGGTCCCAGAGGAGGCTGGGCTGGTGACCTGGCTTCATTAGAAGGCAGGTTTTTTTTCAGGCAAGTCTTCATCGCGGTCCCTGCTGCAGCACCAGGTACTGAGACAAGCAACAGGTTCCCTTGCTCACTTGCTCCCTGGGGTGAGGAGTGGTCAGCTTGTTTCTTACGTGGGGTGATGGTAGGTTCATGTCCAGGGCTCAGGCCAGAAGGGTGGCTTGGGTGGGTTGCCCACTCTCTGGTGGCGTTGAATGCAGGGGTCATGTGTAGTACTCTGCTTTTGCTCTCAACACCCTGGTTTTACATTAGCAGACAGTTTTAATAGCAGGGCCTAGTGGTTGTTTTCTCAGTAATAGGCTACAGGAGTATGTGTAAAGTTCACCTACTTTCCCTATTTATTTGGGACTCTTGCTGGGACTAATGCAGTAGTTCTAGTTTGATGTTTAATCACGGCTCAGAAATTCTGTTGCCATAGCTACAGAGGACCAGGATGATGTCACTGTTGCCATTTGCTTCATGAGCTGGTTAAAACTGGCCTTTAAAACTTAAACTTAGTTATCTTTACTGCCAGAATAGGCCCCTAGGGAATATGCCTTAATAAAGTCATATCTTGACAATCATTTCCTTCTTTCCTCATCATTAAAACTGATTTTCTGGGTCTGCCACTGAATCCACATGGGACCTCTTTGAATCACACATTTTCTGAATCCACATTAAGATAAAAATCCTATGTGTGTCCTGCCTTCTCCCTGGAGAGGAAGGAGTAAAAGATCCTGGGAGGATGGTGACCTAATTCCTTCTCTTGGTCCCTCCATTCTATCAGTGGGATTGCCCTCCAGGAGCAAAATCAGAAGTTGGGGTGGAGATTGTGATGATCCAAGGCACACCCGCCCTTCTTCCTGTCTTTCTCACTCAACATAGCACTATCTTGTTTTGTAAATGCTCTGGAAAATAAATTCTCTAATGAAACTCACTGTGGTTTGATTTAAATAAAAATATCCTCACAAATCATGCAGAGTATCATCTATGTTTCCACGACACAGACCCGCAGCCGGCAGCTTCTGCTGGACCCACACTGCAGAACATACATCTTCACTCATTCCTTCTTTGGACAAATGTCCTAGAAACGAGGAGCCAGCAGTGAATGAAAACGACAAGGAAATAGCTTCGTGGAGCTACTTTAGGTGGCGAAGACTAAAGACAAAGTGAATACTCTCAGAAGTCACACTACACCCCCCTCTGGTGTCAGGTGCTGGGAGGGTGCTGTGAGTACCTTTTTCTGATCTGTGGCTTGGGGTAGGGAGGGCAGTTTTGACAAAATGTTCCCAGCTTTCTTTTCTTCTTCTTTTTTTTTTTTGTTCCCAGCTTTCGAATGGATCTCTTACCCATGAGTGGATTTAGAAAAAAAAAAATTGATTCATTGAGTTGTGTAGATTTTCCATGTTTCCATTATGTAGAATTTTAAAATCATGCTTTTTAATATCACCACCAATCCCACCAGAAAAGCACTGGAAAGCTGCCAAGTTCGCAGTGGTCAATGCAATTTTTTCAAATGGTGATTTTCACTTGCAAGCTCAAATTTCATCATTGCCAATAAATATTTCAGTTATTTTCATTGAAATGACAGTGTCACTTCATTTATTTTTAAGAAAATGTCTGTCAAATACTCAAGCTTGAATGACCATAGTTTGTAAGTCATACTTTCAAGTAAAAACAATGTTCCATAACGAAGGGGGCTTGTTTGACTGGCAACTCAATCACAAAATGCTTTTCCTTGAGGTAACCATCATCCTTCAGTTTGCAAAAGAAGCATTTTATGCTTACTTCCTGTTTCATTATGCAGAGTATTTAAAACGCATGTACTCTAAAGTCATAGTTTAATATAATTACTGACTTGAATGACTTCTTCAAAGATGTTATCAAGTGAAAATGTTTTTCCCCTGTGAATGTATGATAGGGAGAAACCATCCAAGCTCATATCTAGGACTATAGAGGCAAATGACATATACTTGGGAGATCTCACGTTTCCACAGAGACGACACACATGTCCACAAACAATTCTCATGCCTCAGTGGATAAGAGCCAGGACTTGGAGTGACAGAGAGCTGGGTTCAGAACCTCAGTCTTAAGCTTTCTGAGTCTCAGTTTCCCCCTGTAAGACAGCAATAATATTACTACCCTCAAGTTTGTTGTGAGCATTAAATAAGCAAATAATATAGTAACCACATCTCACATGTTATTAATAGCAGCTGTTTTAAGTGGGGAAGGTAGACTTTGAGTCTTAAGGACTATACACATATGTATGATGCAGAGTTTATCAGAGTCAGGGAGAGAGGCTGGGGGCAGGGGTAGGGAGATTTCCAGGAAGAGGGTAAAAAGTTGAAAGTCACTCAGTTGTGTGCGACTCTTTGTGATCCCCATGGACTGTAGCCCATCAGGCTCCTCTGTCCATGGAATTCTCCAGGCGGGAATACTGGAGTGCGTTGCCATTTCTATCTCCAGGGGATCTTCCCGACCCTGGGATTGAACCCAGGTCTCCCGTATTGCAGGCAGACTCGTTACCAACCGAGCCACCAGGGAGCCAGGGAGACTTCCAGAAGAGGGTAGGTGGGACCATGCCTGGGCACTGCTAACTGATGTGGTGAGATTTGGTGAGCTGGGTGCTCTAGAAGAGGTGAAGGGATGAGGCTCAGGGGCTGGCAGGAATCAGGTGTGTCTGTGGCCATGCTGGGGCTTCTTTTCTGCGGGAGAAGAGATCCAGGCAAAGCTGCCTGGAGGAAGGTGACTGGCAGCAGGCTGGAGGGTGGGTTGGAGGCGGGGAGAGCAGTGAGGGGGCAGGACCCACAGGAGGTAGTGGAAGGGCTGGGGCAGCGGTGGAGAAGCAGACACGGACGCCGGGGAAGAGCCTGTGTTGGGGAGGACATCGAGAGCCGCGCTGAGGACTTGGGGCACCATTATGACACTCTCCTTCCTTTTTCCCCATCTCACGCAATGGTCAGTAGAGGTATTTTTTGCCCCAAATTTCTCTGTCTCGGTAAGCTGATGTGGATGAATCTAGGATGTCTATTCCTGCAGTGAGTCTGAGTATCTTAATTGCACCAGTCTCTTCAAGTGTTCTGTTTTATAGTGAGGGACACAGAGTCCTTCCTTAATTAGCTGGCAGGTTTAGAGGAGAGTGAAAAACTTGGCTTAATGCTCAACATTCAGAAAATGAAGATCATGGCATCTGGTCCCATTACTTCATGGGAAATAGATGAGGAAACAGTGGAAACAGTGTCAGACATTATTTTTGAAGGCTCAAAATCACTGCAGATGGTGATTGCAGCCATGAAATTAAAAGACGCTTACTCCTTGGAAGGAAAGTTATCACCAACCTCCTGCTGCTGCTGCTAAGTCACTTCAGTCGTTTCTGACTCTGTGCAACGCCATAGACGGCAGCCCACCAGGTTCCCCCCGTCCCTGGGATTCTCCAGGAAAGAATGACCAACCTAGACAGCATATTAAAAAGCAGAGACATTACTTTGCCAACAAAGGTCCATCTAGTCAAGGCTATGGTTTTTCCAGTGGTCATGTGTGGATGTGAGAGTTGAACTGTGAAGAAAGCTGAGCACCGAAGAATTGATGATTTGGAACTGTGGTGTTTGAGAAGACTCTTGAGAGTTCCTTGGAATGCAAGGAGATCCAACCAGTCCATTCTAGGAGATCAGTCCTGGGTGTTCATTTGGAAGGACTGATGCTGAAGCTGAAACTCCAATACTTTGGCCACCTCAGGCAAAGAGGTGACTCATTGGAAAAGACCCTGATGCTGAGAGGGATTAGGGGCAGGAGGAGAAGGGGATAATAGAGGTTGAGATGGCTGGATGGCATCACCGACTCGATGGACGTGAATCTGAGTGAACTCCAGGAGTTGGTGATGGACAGGGAGGCCTGGCGTGTTGTGATTCATGGGGTCGCAAAGAGTCAGACATGGCTGAGCGACTGAACTGAACTGAACTTAGACACATTACATTTTATTCCAAAAAAAGATCTGCTCATTCTAACTCTTGCTCAGCAACTGTTTCTTGACCGATAAATGTTAGAAATATGATGTATTTGTTGAAGTACGATCATCTTTGTTAATTATTTGTGAGAGTCGCTCAGTTGTATCTGACTCTTTGTGACCCCATGGACAGTGGCCCACCAGGCTCCTCTGCCCATAGAATTCTCCAGGTGAGAATACTGGAGTGGGTAGCCATTCCTTTCTCCAGGGGATCTTCCTACCAGATCTCCTGCATTGCAGACACATCTTTTACTGTCAGAGCCACCAGGGAAGCCCCAATAATTATTTTTAACAAAATGCTTTTTAAAAAAAATCTTTTGGCCCAGCCACACAGCATGTGGGATTGTAGTTCCTTGACCAGGGATCGAACCCAAGCCCACTGCTTTGGAAGCATGGAGTCTTAACCACTGGACCACCAGGGAAGTCGCTATAACTGAATATTTTTTAAATTAACTCTGTGCCTTTGATTTCCATAGAAGTACCAGGATTTCAGCCTGCGTCTGGTAAACATTCTTTTCTATGAAACGGTAGTGGGTACTTAAGAGGAGGTACACAGAGACAGGAAGGCCAAAGTAAAAGATCCCTACCTCTCCCCACCCACTCCCACCACCATCCCCCCCACAGTCTTAATTGATTCCTTGGGGGTATGAATGTGGCCTGTCAGATGTTTTCAATGTCTTATCTTTTCTTATACTTGGAAAAAAAAAAAAAAAAGCCAGAGATGAACTCACAGTCCATATCCTGTTTTACAGCTTGCTTTTCTCCTTCAGTAACAGATGACCTAGGCCTTCTGGAGGTCCTGGCATGGAGCGGCACCTCCTTCTATGTACTGAAGAGCCCTGTCCATGCAGGCTTTGTTCTTAAAGGCACTAGTAGCCTCAAGCAAGGCCATCTTAACTAGGAAAAGATCTCGAGGCATCAGATGCAATCTGTAAGGGGATCCTTGGGAAATGGGCAGCTTTTGTCCCTTGAACTGTGGTGGCCTGTGGCTGGATGTCATGGCCTCAGAAACTCTAAACCTTCAGGAGAGCAAGAGGGTCCCAGATGGAACCGGGCAATTGTCAGCCCTACAGTGAGTAGAAGGAGGAGACAAGATGCGTGGGGTTTGCTGCTAGATCAGATTCTTGCCATAGGAGATCCAGAGCCCCAGCAAAACATATATAGGTCACATTTTCCATTTCCTTCAGGGCATTGGCCATTGACGTTGAGAAATGCAGTGACAAGTTGATGCGTTTTATAATATGTCCAGGAAAAGTTCCTTCTAGGAAAACTACTTTTTACATTGATTCAGCACAGTCAAGCAATGATGTTTCTTTAGTGTAACAGGGTTACATACAAAATCCTGTATGCTTCCATATGGAGACCCGTACAAAAAAAATTTTGCAGAATTGTTAATATTTTAAAAATTGGAAATGACTAGCCTGAGAATGAATACATACACTGAAATATATTTATAGTTGGAATACTTGACCAACATTAAAATGTCTGGAGCAGATCTTAAAATAACATGGAGTGAAACAGCAAGTAGCAGGGTATGTGGTGTGAGACTGTTTAAAAAACACACAGAAGCTGCCTCATGTTTATGAGTCGGTAGCAACATGGCAGTGATGACCTTGGAAAGGGAGCCATCCCAAGGTCAGTGATGACCTTGGGAAGGAGGGGAAGAGAATACCCAGTTGGGCCACGTCCCTGGTCCTTGTAATGTTAATGTCTTTCTTTTTATTGTAGGAAAAAAAATAAAGTTTACCATCTTCACCATATCTAGGCATACAGCCCAGTAGTGTTATGTATATTCCCAGTGTTGTAACTCAGACCTCCAGAACTTCTTCCTTTTGCAAGACTGAGACTCCCCATCCACTCTCTCCACAGCTCCTGGCAGTCACTACTCTACCTTCTGCTTAGAATAATGTGATTACTCTAGGTATCTCATATGAGTAGAATCAGACAGTAATTTTGTGTATGTGTGGCTGGCTTATTTCACTTAAAATAATGTCTACTCAAGTTTCATCCATGTGGTAGCACGTGACAGGATTTCTTTTTAAGTCTGAAGAATATTCCGTTGTAAATTCTGGATACATATCCTGGATATACACCATATTTTCTTTTTCCATTTGTCTGTTAATGGGCATTTGGCTTGCTTCTGTCTCTTGGATATTGTGAATCGTGCTTCTGTGAACATGGGTATGCAAATATCTCTCTGAGGCTTTGCTTTCAATTCTTTTGGATATTTACTCAGAAAAGGGATCACTGGATCATAGTTCCTTTTTTTTTTTTTTTTTAGGAACATCTGTACTGTTTTCCAAAGCAGCTGTACCATTTTACCTTCCCAAAAATAGTGCACAAGGGTTCCAATTTTTCCACATCTTTGCCAACATTTAGTTTCTGTTACCTTA